>CM035152.1:81570485-81652985 GCA_020205615.1 Panax quinquefolius
AAAATTCCTAAAAGCGGACATGTTATGATAACATTTATATTACCCTAAGACTAAACTACGTAAGTCTTTTGTAGGGAAGCAATTGGGCACATTACACTTCAAAAATCAAAAAAGGCCGCGAGCTTCTGACCAATCATGTCTTCTTGACGACGATCTAATCTTTTGTTTCCAGAGAAGAATTTGATGGATTGAGTAAACAAATCACAGACTTGGTTGTTCTACTAAAAAAAAATTACACCGATCTACTCGAGTGCGAAGATACCTACACATCTGAGAATCCTCTACACAGGAGGAGTTCAAGGTGCTTGAAAAAACAATTCCGAACATCGGTTGGATCTGACCAACAACAAAGACCACAAAACACCCATCTCAAAGGAGATCCGACCACCGGTGATATCGGGAAGAAGGTCCTTCAAATGGAGGAAACCATCCGTGTTCTCAAAGGGATTGGAACACGTGGCGGTGTTTCATATCTGAGACCTTTGCATATTTCACGGTGTTCATTATCGGAGAAATTCAAGACCCACGATTTTGAAAAATATGATGGATTAGGGGATCCTTATACACATTTAAAGGTGTTCATTGGAGAACTTGGATCTTATGCGAAAAATGAAAAGCTCGAAATCATGGTTTTTTTTGAAAAAATCTGTTGGAGAAGCTTGTTCATGGTATACCAGTTAGACAACTCTAAGATCCATAGTTGGGAAGAAGCGGCTCACGCCTTCCTCACTCAATCTGATTTTCAATCTCGGATGGCTCTGGCCGGTACCAAATTACCAAGGTCGAAAATATCTAATGAGTCGTTTAGAGTATGCTCAAAGGTGGAGCGCCTTCTTTTCTCAAGTTATTCCTTCCATGTGAGAATCGAAATGGTCATGACCTTCATAGATGTCTGAGAGCTCCTTTCTATGAAAAGAGTTCTAGGCTGATGGTATTGGCAAACCATTCTCTAAAATGATCAAACACGGAGATGGTGAAAAATGGGATTGAAGTCGGTAAAATTCAAGACCTAGCCAGCTCTTAAAAGGCATTCTTGAGCACATCGATCCGGATCTTATGGAAACAACCCCGGAGGGTCCATAAAAAGAAAGAGGAGGATGTTTCCTTGATACTACAAGGACAAAAAAGCAATCAAAGCATGCCTATCACGGAGGAGAAACTACTCCCTTTTCGGCCTGATCTTGAAACCCTCCATTGCCTAAAAAGTGGAAAGTAAAAGCGACCTCGAGCGTTCACACCCTTAGGGGACTCGCTCGAGAATATTCTTGCTCTTACATTTTCTCGAAGAAAATTACACATCTTCTTCCACCGGCCCGACCCCTAATGGGAGGGGTTTTAATGCTACTCGGAAGTGTGCTTATCATGCGGGGGCACACTGGACATGATACTCAAGATTGTTGGGCCTTGAAACATAAGATTCAAGATCTAATAGACAATGGTGAGATCGTGGTCACTAAACCGAGATCAACCTCATGTGCAAGACAACCCTCTTCCTCAACCTGAAGAGAAGAAGAGGTCAACATGATCGGTTGGAGCACTTTGTCTGAGGTTCCAATTCTAATGGCGAATCATCCCAACCCATCATAGATGGTGTTGACAAATGGGATTATGCAAAGTTCGATTTACCATGGAACGAAAATGAAAGCTCTTTGCAAACAAATTGAGCAATTGGCGAGAAGCGGTGACCCACCACATCAAGTCACGCCGCTTGATTAATCGGGCGAGGAGCATGCTATCTCCTTCCATTTGTTGTGAATGCCTCCATCAACACCTTGAAAAGCGAAGCTATGGAGGATAAGGTTGCAAAGCAAGCAAATGCTAAAGCCCATCAGGATTTTGCCAATCAGAGGGAATTCACCTATTTGGGCCAATCTATGGAGGAGATACTTCAAATGTTGATCAACGAAGGAAGAATTACCTTCCTTGTCCCTCCAATTAATCCCCGTTTAGGATGGTTCAATCTTGATGAAATGTGTCAATATCATTCACATTCTCGCGGTCACATCACAGAAGAATGTTGGGCACTCCGCCATCTCATTCAGAATCTTATTGATAGCGGTGTCCTGCAAATGAAAATAGAGAGATGATTACACTTGTGCAACTCAAGGGTGGGAATGCATATCCTACCAAATGGAAGGGATCGATGGCGATTATATCAAAGTGGATGATGAGGCTGTCAAAGTATTTCCCATACAACCAATTCAACTCAAAGGAGTGACAATCCTTTGAAAGTGGCACGCACGAGCCAATTCTTTACCTTTGAGACCACACATCTGTTGTCGACTTACACAAAGTTCCATGGAATTATGGAGAAAATTTGAAGGATCCACGTCTCATACTACTTTCTACGATGTCGAAGGAAAATCCATTGTATCTTCCTCGATGGGTTATCAAACCTACTTGCAAAGCAAAGGGAAGTTGCCCATGGTGGAAAGATTGAAAAATTCCTCCGTACTATGGGCCCTGATGAAGCGAAAGTGGTTTTAAGCTTGCGAAAGCTCCACACAGATTTCGATCTTTGGATTTGGTTTTCTCTTAGAGGATCATCGGAAGATCTTGTTGAAGGTTTTAGAAGAAGCCTACTTGCCAAAATCGGTGGATGTGGAAAAATTTCAACATTTGGTTGATCACATTTTCAACAACAATGTGATATCCTTCATGATGACGACATACCTCCAAAGGGACCGGTCGTTACTGAAGCCTTTGCATATTGCGGTTTGTCTTAGGGTACATATGCTAGCGGGAGTATTGATAGATGGAGCTCATCTCTAAATATACATCCTTATGCCACCTTGGTAAAGATGAATATCAATCTCAAGCGGATCCAAAGCGACCATACGGTCATCGAGCTTTTGATGGATCCGAGCGAAATTCCGTTGGAAAGATTGAATTGCCAATTGAGATTGGTCCCAATACATTCAATGTATCCTTTCCACGTCCTCAAGATAGAATCGAGGATACAACTTTGCTCTTGGGAGACCATGGATACATGGGTGGAGTTGTTCCCTCCACCTTACATCAACAACTCAAATACATTATCAACAACGATCTAGTCACTTTCGATCAATGGCTGAGGGATTGTCACGAACAAGGAACTCTACCAATTATCGACTTCATTTGAAAGTTGAGCGGCCGGTTTCATACTTTGGAAGTGAGTAACACATGATACCATTCTATTGGGCGCCACTTCCCGTACCCAAGATTTACTGCTTGAGGGTTATATCGGCCACTCGAAAATGATGTTATTGGGTCATCAACGGACAAGGGCTTGGTAAAGATAAGCGGTATTATTAAGCACCTATTCAAATGTCGATCAAATTGGAACAATAGGACTAGGCTATTACGCGATTCGATCACGAGGAATCCTCATAAGCACAAGCGAGTTCCTCGAAGCTTCCATGCATGGCGATTTTCTATACCTTTACCTCATGAGTTGATGCAATCTCGATAAAGGTTCCGGCCCATGTTGTGGCTATCTTTGTTTTCAAACCGATGCCAATCAAAGCAAAAGGTGTTGATTCACGATCCGAGAAGCGGAAGAAAAGGAACGAAAACGTAAACATGACCTTGCCTTGATGATGGCGGGGTATTACGCGTCATTGTTCATGATGAACATACAAATAGATACACCCAGACGATGATTGCCCGGATGTCATGGTTATCATTCGGGAGAAGGGAGGACAATGGCGATCCTTCCATCACTGCGATCCATCGGGACTTTTCCCTCGACAATTGGGCGGCACTCCATTCATTGGTCGACGAGGTAAAATGGGCGAAAAATCCCTACGCCACAGATAACTTTAATTGCTTGCTTTCCTTTACAGACACTAGCGGTTATTTTATCAAGTACATGCTAACACTTTTGTATGATCGAGCGATTGCATATATTAAGTGAAAGCATCTTTTGTTTGAGGACTCTACGAATTTAGATGTGCATGTCTTCTTGATGACATGCCTTCTCTCCACAAGAAATTTAACTTTGATGCAAAGTTGGACTCGGACTTGATGGACATCGAGAGGACATTGAGACACCTCGAGAGATTAAGGAATGGGTCGCGAGACAAACCCAAACCCAATCTTGATCAAACCACTCCTTTCGATCTTGGAACCTTAGACAACCTAAGCTAATCCAGTTGGTTCGGACCTTACCACAAATCAGCGGAATGACATGGTTTGCCTTTGTTAACCCAATTCGGGATGTGTTTGCATGGTCTCGTGAAGACATGGTGGGTTTGTCCATTGACATTGTTCTTCATTCATCGCCTTCCCATTAAAGAAGGATTCAAGCCGGTTAGGCAAAAACTTCGGTGATTGAAACACGAGTGGAGTTTAAAGGTTAAAGAAGAAATTGTGAAACAATTTCAAACTAGCATCATCATGGTGTCTCTACATATCGGGAGTGGATATCCAACATTGTTCCGTGCCTAAACCGGGGGGAAAGGTGCGAGTCTGCGTGGATTATCGGGATTTGAACAAAGCTTGCCTTAAAGATAGCTTTCCGTGCCCTTTATCCACATTCTTATTGATAATCTTTTCGATCGGCATGTACTCCTTTCTTTGATTGCTTTGCGGGGTACCATCAAATTATAGTTATTTGAGGAAGATCGTGAAAAACTTTCATTTCATCACGCCTTGGGAACCTTTTTTTACTCTGAGCGGTTGTCATTCGGCCTCATCAATGCAGGGCAACCTATCGGTGACTATGATGGCTCTTTTCCACGATTTAATGCACAAGGAGATAGAGATCTCGTGGATGACATCATTGTCAAATCCGGAAAGGAGGATGACCATTTAGACCATCTCAAAAACTTTTCAACGGGTTGCGTAAAAGTCTGACTTGAAGTTGAATCCCTTGAAGTCGCCTTTGGTGTTAAAGTCGGGCAAGTTGCTAGGTTTCTAATCGACCGACAAAGGGATTGAGCTGGATCTACCAAAATCCGAGCCATCAAATGCCCATTCCTCGGACGAGAGAAGAAAATCGGGGATTTTTGGGAAGGATCAACTTCATTAGCGATTCATTTCTCGACTCACGACAACACAGTGAGCCAATCTTCAAGTTGTTAAGGAAGAACTCCTCCATGAAATGGAATGATGAGTGTCGAAAAAGCCTTCCTCACAATCAAAGAACAACTGATTAACGCTCTGTTTTGGTACCTCCGGGGATGATGTTCCCCTGTTCATGTACTGTCCATAAATGAATGATGCCATGGGTTGCATCTTTGAGGCAAAAAAGATAATAGAGGCGAGCGAGCTATCTATTACCTCCACAAAAGATTGACATCGGTGAACACAAAGTACACTCGATTGAGAAGACTTGTTGTGCTTTAGCATGGGCTTCCATGAGGTTACAACATTACCTCCATGGTCACTGACCCATCTCATATCCGAATGGATCCTCTCAAGTATGTGTTGATGAGCCCATCTTAAATTGTCATTTATCCGGATGGCGATTGATCCTACTGACAATTTGACATCGTCTATGTGATGCAAAAATCATCGAAAGGTCGAGGAATTGCGGATCAATGGCGCCCACTGCTGAGGGGATTACAAACCCTTAGAAACATACTTTCTGATGAAGGGTAATGATGATTCAACTACAACATCGATGCGATACATGCGATGCGTGGAGAATGTATTTTGATGGGTATTAATTGAAAAGCTCTGGAATTGGAGCGATTTTAATATCCGATGCAGGGGCGATATCCGTCGCCGTCAAATTGCGGTTTATCGGCACCAACAACCACGGTTGAGTATGAAGGTTGTATCGTGGGGCTAAAACTTGCCCGTTCGATAGGCATCGGTGATTAAGCATCTTTGGGGATTCGAATTGGTAATCAAGCAATCCACGAGAATCTATCAAACCAAAAATTACATTTCTTTGCCTTACCATCGGCAAGTTTTACTGAGATGGCTTTGGAGTTGAAGAAATCTCCTTTCTACACATTCCTCGTAATAGGAATGATTTTGCGAATCATTAGCAACGTTGGCCTCCTTGGTTTACATACGACAAAGAAAAACATGCCAAACATCATCACGTTTGCTCTGCAAAAAGCCCGATCTATAGAATTACATTGGAGAAGTATCGGATGAGCTACCTCCCATCCACAACCCTTGGTATCGACACATCGAGGAGTATCTACGAGATGGATCTACACCGTTGAGCGAGCCTAAGCGAGAAGAGGCGGATTCATCGACTTCTTATGAAATTCTACTGGCGGAGATGCACTCTACAAAGAGATCTGCGAGGATTAGGTCTCCTCGGATGTCTGGATAAAGACCAAGCTCGAGAGACTTCGGATGAGATCCATGGTGGAGTATCTGGCCCTCACATGGCGGACCCCTACTTGTCGAAAAAAATTCTCGAGCAGGGACATTATTGGCTTACACTCAAAAGTGGTTGATGATGATCACGTCGAAGAGGTGCTATCGATGCGATTCATGGGAATGCTATCCACGCCCCTCGAGGAACTCCATAATATGAGTTCACCATGGCCCTTCTCGATGTGGGGAATGGGCGTGATCGGGCCCATCGAGCCCAAAAGCGATAATGGACATCGATTCATATTCACCATGATCGACTACTTCACCAAATGGGTAAAAGCGACCTCCTTCCCCAAGGTTACTAAAGAAGTCATCATTGCTTTCATCGAAAACAATGTTGTTTGTCGATATGGACAACGAGAGGTCATTGTGTCGAGACAATGCTAAGAACCTCAACAACAAAATGATGGAGGAGTTATGCGAAAAATTCCACCAAAACATCTCGACTCAAATCGTCTACCAGTCAAAGATGAATGGTGTTTTGTTGAAGCGGCTAATAAAAACATCAAAAGATCATGCGAGAAAATGTCGCGATCACGAAAGGATGGCTGACCTCTTGCCTCGACTTTATTAGCCTCTGAAACTTCCATCACGAACTTCCACTTGGGGCAACCCCTACTCATTAGTCTATGGGATGGAAGCGGTGCTCCCCGTAGAAGTGGAAATGGAATCCCTCGGTATTGATGGATGCTTCGGTTGGATGAAGACCAATGGGTACAAGACAGGTATCACCAATTGTCTCTAATAGATGAAAAGCGATCCGCGACTATCTTCCATGAGTCGATTTATATAAAAGAGGATCGCATGCGATCCTACAATAAAAAAAAATCCACTACGGCGAATTCAAACAACATGACTTGGTTTTGAAGAAGATCATTGACAACCAAGATCAATCTAAGGAAAATTCGCTCCTAATTGGAAGGCCCATTTTTTGTCGAGGAAGTATTGACGGGAGGTGCTCTCAGTTACGAAATGGATGGCGATGAATTTCCACGACTTATCAACTTCGGACACCGTGAAAAGCGGTACTATATGCGAAGTTACCATCAAACAAACATCTGGTTTTGATCATCAAATCACCGGTCATTCCGGTTTTGAACCCTTTCCTTTTTGAATACTCTTACGCCCCTCGAGAAACATACACTTCAAACCCGACTGGTTTTGGGTTTCACTTCATTTCAAACCTTTCACAATTTTAGTTATCTGACGACGAAGGCGGGATTAAATCCTTTCAAACTTTTCTCGTTATCCATCGAAGAAGCGGGATTAAACTTTTCTACACTTGCGGTTTATCTGAAGGCGGGATTAAACTTTTCTACGCTTGCGGTTTATCACGAGGGCGGGATCAAACTTTTTCACACTGCAGTTTTGTCCCCATTATGGGATCAAACTTTCTTCTCCCCCATGATATAGCTTTGCACATGGGATTCACACTTCTCTTCGCCTTGATTAGTCACGAGGGGCGAACTACGTCGACTGATCTCCTTGATACATAGGTGCGTGGGCAACCATATTCTCTATGGCGGTCATGATAAAAAAAAACAACAAAAACATTTCTACCCTTTCTTCTACAAAAACAAAAAAAAAAACAAAAATACTTCTACACCCATCGCCTTTCATTTCGCGTTGAACCTCTTACACGAGTTTGAACTACGAGACTTGATCTCCTCTTGATAGAAGTGCGTGGCGACCATTCATGGTGCGATCTAACCCCTACCGAGAACAACATACTTGTCACAGTCTTTGGGATCTACCTTGATTTTGCCCCATTTCATCGGTTTGGATCAAAGGGATGGAATTACCCAACCTCTTCTCACAAATAGAAGATTCGGTGACCATCTAAGCTGCGATCGTGCCTCGAAAAGCAATAATACCAACCCATAAGAGATGGAATTAACTAGGCTTCTCACAAATAGAAATCTTGGCGACCATCGTGGTGCGGTCGATCTCGAGAGAAAAACCCACCCTCCTCTCCACATTTCCATCTGAGATACAGGTCCCAAGACACACAAAGATGGTAGGGATTTACAAAAATCAATGATCCGTTACGAGAGAGATCTTACGACGTCTCAATGTCCATCTATCGAGGATAAGTTTAGAATGCATCAAGATCACAAGGCCACGAAGAAGCAGGCAAATATCAAGCAAGTATCAAGCGTAACTAAAAGGGAAGTGAATCAAAATATATTTCCTGCCATACATATCTTGTTTGATATATACATACATGTGTATGTACATGATAAAATGGCTAAGCTAGTGCATGCGAGGAAAATACAAAGCTATCTACGGATCTGTATACATGCGGACTATCGGATCTAACATAGCATCCCTCTCTGAAAGGCGGAGGTAGCTTTGAAGCTCACCTTGAGGTATCTACACGAGCTAGCGGATCGAGGCTAACTGCATGGTGGCATAATGCTCATCGATGTAAGCACTCATACCGGCCGGCAAGGGCCGACAATCATCTGGGATCTAAGCGAAGTCTTTATGCGCATGGCCACATCCACTAGCGAGATAAAGGCGGCATCCGCTCCATGATCAATGCATCCACAGGTGATCTAGCCTCATCCCTCTCTAACAGAGCGTATCTCTCTCATCGAGAGCTATCGACATCATGCGGCCCTAGCACGATCTCTATCATAGGTCATCGGATGTAAGCTCTGCTCCAAATGTTGTGTTAGAATCTTGAGTAACAGATGGCACTTTCGGGGTGGGAGAATCCATCACAAATCTTTGGCGACCCAATGATCGAATCATCGATGGGAATAACGACCTCCTCTATAGGCTCCTCATCGTCGAGAATCAATCCCACGCACAATGGATCTTTACTTGGCGCCGATCGATCTCTCTGTCTCCATCCATGCGGAATACTCTGCGAAACAACTGGATGGTGACGAAAAACTTCGGCCGACTCTCATTGATCCCAGCAGCATCTGACTGGATCATCCTCCGTGATAATAAGCGTGGAAGCGAAGCGTGACTCTTCTTGCCCCCTCATACGGATGAAAATCCTGGCTGGCTGGTCAAGCCCGACACATCACGGCCCGATGGGTGGTAAGTAATCATACCCTCTCAATCCGACCCGGAGGAGATAATCCATGCCGGAGCATGAGTAATGAAGTTATAGGGTGAACTAAGCCTGAACACGACAATATGGCAAATGGATCCCTAATCCACGCGAAGAAAAAGCCACCACGATCGACATCTGTGCACTCTGCGCGGTTGAAAGGAGTATGACGATGGCTATATCATGGGTGAAACAAAACCCCTACCGCCTCTAAATGTGCGAATCGGTCTCAAGTGTGACATAAACCACACGTCTGACATGGCCAAGAGCTACCTATAAACACTCTCTGCCGGATAAGTGCAACGATATGTAGGCGACCTCGAAGTCTGCGATAATCATCGATACAATGGTATGACCCTCCACGAGAGCTCTCAACTTGCCATAATGATGCCGATATCCAGCTCATCCATGTACCACGGCATGAAGGCGTATGATGAATAATCGCGTAGAAGCGATACATCTACTCTGCTGGTTTGCATGATGATCCTCCGGTGTGGTGAAATCCACGGAATGCCGTGCATAGCTATCCTCGAGCCAAACTGTCAAACGAAAAACGCTGGGATATCACGTGGTGGGATGTAATCTCGTCTGGACCACTCTACGTCTCAATCCGGTGAGGTCATGAATCGCTGTCTGCTCGTGTCTCCAATATATACATTTTAAATGTCTCCAATAGCCGTATACGCACGAAGTCTTTCCAACATGAGCATCGTCAACCGTGCATAGTCCTCCAAAGTAGGAGTCAACTCCATGGGTCCCACACCTCCGGATCGCTCCAGTTAGAGTTGTAAAAGAGGTCTCACAAGCTGAAAAGGCCAAATCGGGAATAAAAGTGCTACGCGATTGAGCGGAATAGCCTGAAATCCTGGTTTCTCGTCGGTCAGAGTTAAACTCCCGTCATCTCAAAGGTATTCGCCTGAATGTAGGGTATACTATACCAATGAGCTCAGCTTTCACAAATCATGCTCGACAATACCCCACAAAGGTCCGATGCCATCATTTGCAAGGTCACAACCCTAAACCTCCCCGGGAAATTCAACGCCAAAACCACGATATATTAAACCTCCCGGTGGGGAATTCTGATGCAAAACCATGATATATCAAACCTCCCCGTGGGGGGATACAACATGAAGTTATCAACATCTCGTATCCTCGGCGAGGTCTGTAACGCACATCCTTCAAACTTCTATCCATCCCCGGCGGGGTTTTCAACGCAATCTGACCATTGACACACACATCAATGAAGGTCAAGCAGCCTTGACGTCATGTTAGCCGATGGCAATTAAACCCATCTAAGCAACCTTCCCCGGCGGGGGTCACAACGCAATGCTACCATTGACACATACATCAATGAAGGTCAAGCAGCCTTGATAATGCACCCAGCAGGGATTTATCCGGTGATACACACATCAGCGAAGATCAGGCAACCCTAATAACAACAAATTGTTGGCAGTAACTCCGACAGAATGAGGGAATATGTTATACACATCCTCAAACAGACAAAGCTTTATCCCCACAGATCTCTTACACACAAGAGGTACCTCTATGGAATATAAGCCAGTGTCTAGGATTCAAGACTTTGGTGATAGCCCCAACGTCAACATCCTTGGAAACTTGGATCGCATGTCCAAGCCATCACTGATTGTCATCCCAGCAGGATTACCTGACAATCATTCATGCATTCTACATGCATTTGCATCATGTTGCTGCATATAGCATCATGTTTATCTTGCTTGCATTTCAAGTGTCTAGTATTCTTTATCCTATCCATGCCTTGCATTGCATGAATATGATAAAGAGGGCATCTGTGAACACTCGAAATTTTATGCTACTCTCTATTACTAACATTACGGGAGGGTAGATTCGTCTTTTGGAGATAACCACGAAAGGCGACTTACATCCATTCCGGATACTCTTTGGAGTTTCGGTTCCAACCCGAACACAAACCGAACATCGAGGCCCAACCCGACATAAACCGAACATCATCTCAAACACGAACACACACAGAAATGTCATTTCCAATCTCGGAGATAACCAAGAGATATGCGAGATCAAAAGACTAGCAACAACACCAGAGAGATAGGTTACATCTCGGCGATAACACTGCCGATGCTCGAGTTCCGATCCCGAGAGACAACACTTTGGGAGTAGCAACCCCATCCTTGGTGATAGCCCCAAGAAATGCCATTGCGATTCGGCGATAACCCCCAAAAATGCTTGTTTTCAAACATATCTGCAATCGGCTTCAACCACGGACATCACAGCCGAGGCACACACACCTCGGACCCGGAGAGTTAACGAACGGGCGGAGCGGGAACACCCATAAATGACGATGAGACATACAAACAAGCGGCGGTCAATCTCGGATGTAACCACGAGCAACGCGTCTGCTTTTTAACTTAAGCCGGCGATAACCGGTGAGGAGTCACAACATCATCTTACCATCTCGACAAGATGATATCGCGGCATACCAACAAGTAGTCCAATCTCGGTTGTAACCACGAAGCAACGTCTACTTTCAACTCGAATCCGGCGATAACCCGGCGAGGAGTCAAACGTCATCTTGTTCCTTCGACAATGGCACGTCGTCTCAACACTTCATACATACATATATCCAACAATGTCCCACAAGAACCGAGGATTGACAATCCCGAGTGACTATTACGTGTGCCAGTACTTTGGATAGAATTTGAAGCTTGAAGACCATGGGCATAGACCCTCTCTTCGACTTCGTCACACCTCTAATCCATGTCGTTCGTAACTCTCGACACAAGCGGTCAGAAGAAGGTCAGATATACCTCATTCGGATGCTCGGATTGAAGTTCTACAAGTTCGAGCGGACATTACAGTGTATGAGTGCACGTACTTCTTGAGAGCGACGAGACCCGAGAGGCTCGGATGCATCACGACCGACCCGCGACAACTTACTGGTGCCGCGAGTACTACCTGCGCCCATCCGTCTATATATACTGACCTTGGGTTGACCATTTGAGAAGGAGAGGGAGGGAAAAAAGGCGAGGAAGCCCTGTCCATTTTACTTTGCATACACATTTTTTGAGTGTTTCCTCATCTTTAAACACTAGTTAGCTCACATATAGCTATCTTTTATCCGGAGGGAGCTGAGTGTTTATCCATTTAAAGTCGTAGAAGTCTACTTTGGCGTTGCTTTAAAGCCTTCTTATATTATATAAAGCCTTCTTCTCATATTAGCACACACTTTGTTATACACATTGAGAGTCGTGTTGTGTGCGTTTGCGGGACTTGATCCAAGTGGTTTTCATTACATGCGTATATATATATTTATATATATATATTATATATGGACTAACATTATCGAGTTATGCCTCGATTGAGCCTGAACTTGATGCAGGCGTTTAATTGCTTATATATATATATATATATATATATATATATTGTGGTCGAACTACATGTACGATGAGCACAGATTTTATATCCGGTCGTTTAATTATTATATATATATATATATATATATATATATATATATATATATATATATATAACTGTTATCGACATATCTCGATGAGCTTTGAATTTACATCCAGTGCGTTTAATCGCTTTTATATATATATATATATATATATTGTTTGTCAGACATATCAGATGAGCACAGATTCACATCCGGTCGTTTACTACTTTATATATATATATATATATATATATATATATATATATATATATATATATATTTATATTTACATCGGGCACAGAGTTCAGAGTTCACTTACATTGGCGTTGCCTTTTACGACTTTATTTACATTTAAATCTGCACAGAGTTTACTTAATGGCGGTTGATCGCTTTTATAGCTTTATTTACATTTTGTCCCACTTTGGAGTTTACTTATATGGCGGTTGATCATCATTTATATATATATTTGATATATTTTATATATATATATATATATATTTATATATATATATATAGCGCTTCTTTGCTTTCCATACAAATTGTAGTATCATGTGAGCCTAGGAATCATGTGATCACAGGTTCAGTCTACTGAATCTAGATTCGGTTCCCATGATGGACATTTTTCAGCTGTAAGCAGCATGTACATTATTTTACAGTGTCCGAATTTCCTTGGATGGCTGTCATGCCCATGAAGAGTTCAGCACTGCTGTATATTATTTTCTCGAGAGTGTTTCGCATCTCGAAAATAAAAGCAAACAAGCCGAACATTTAATAATAAAATGGAAGTATGAAAAAGGTCTCAATTCCTATTGAGCACGGGGTTTGAAAAACCTCTTTTACAAAACTTCATTGATATATCTTGGTTAAAACTGAATTTTTCTATAAAATTCAAACCTTGTGTATATAGGTGCAAATGAGGCCTCGCACTACTTTCAAATAACTGCACATTGATCCACACACACACAAACACACACATTCATATAACAATTTCTTTGAAGAGTGGCGGTCACCGTGGTAACACGGATGTCGGGGGGTGCCTAACACCTTCCCTCCGCATAATCAAGCCCCCGGACCCAAAATGAATCTCGGTTTCACAGACCCGTCTAGTAGTGTCAAATCACTGGGTCAATGTGCAAACCTTTTTCGGTTGCGTTGGTGCAACCAGTTAAATACACCAACTGGCGACTCTTAAAGTCAAATCGTCGACATTATACATGTCGGACCTTTTTCACTTGTTTTTTCAAACAAATCTCACATTAACATGAGAACACTAAAGAACAAGTAACGAAAAGGGACACTCAAAAATCCCGACGTCGACAGGAAGGATGGGGGTTTTTATAAGCTGAGCTGCACGAGACCCTAGGGCGGCTATTTATGACTGGTGGGGGCTAGTCCTGGGGAAGCGTGTGACGTTTCGAGAAACAAAGAGGAACCGTTTGGCTTCCCCATGTAACTCATCATATGCTGGCATGGTTTTATGAGCCTTGTCTTTTCAGAGTCTCTAATTATAAATAAATTATAACAAGAGACTGGGGGGGGCAATGTTCGGGAGCGTTTTACCGATCTCCGAGTGGGCCGAAGTCCCGACATTAGAAGGGGTTTGTAAGCCGAATGAGCCGATGCCCACAAAGTAGATGGAGGTGTTCGGGTTCGGTATCTGAGTCCTTTGGGCCGAAGCTTAGACCAAATGATGGGTTCGGTTGGATTGGGTCTGTGCAGTGGGCTGTCCTGCGTACAGAGTCTGGATTTCTAATAGTATTTGAATAAGGTAACTCCAAAGGTAGTGTTTGGATTGGATTCCACTTCCACCTTTTAAGGAGATTGTGTTGGACCCAAATTATGGTAACTACCATATTTAGGAGTCCTAATCCGACTCGAAAAAGGATTCTAAGGTGATGAGAGTACTATAAATACAAGGTCAGAGTTACAATTAAGAGGTAATACTTTCTTTGAGCATTAAATATTAAAGCCTCCGTTGTTAAACCTTGTGAACGACTTGTACTCATTCTTATATCAGAGTTATCACTTCGTATGTGATCTGTTAATGTGCAGGTTCAAGCGCGTAGATTCTATACTTGGACGCACCGACGAAACTTGGCATTAAAAAATATACTATTATTTCTTCGTTACTTTGGTACATGAGATTGTGTCCTATTCTATTTTTATTCTTTATTTTATAATTTGATTTTAGAGCTATTGATTAAGCTTCTTGTTCCTCTTCCTATTACCCTTTCTTTTGCTAAATCTCTTCCTGTTACTTTGATTTGTTGATGTTTGGCAGATTGTTATTAAGATAATTTCATGGCCCCGGAAGTGGGATTTTCGGATTCAATTAGGCCTCGAGGTTCTAAATTCTCTTTCTAGTTATTTATATGCAGATTGGTGTGAATTTTATAATTCAATTTAACTCGTGTATAACAAAGCTGTGAGTTTTCTTGGTCATCATTTTTGGGTTTTAAGATTTGGTTACAAGCAGCTTTTCTTACTGATTTTTGGGTTTCTTTTTCTGTTTTTTTGCTCGACTTCTTGGCTTTATACAAAATCTGTTTATGAGTGTTAATTGGAAATTTGGAACTTGTATTTCTTATATTTATTTCAAATTAACTACTTGTGTAATAAAGCCATGATTTTTCTTGGTCTACCAATACTGGGTTATAGGATTTGGGTAAAAGCATTTTTGATTATTGATTTTTTTGGTCTATATGGTTTCCTTCTCTTTTTTACTTCGTGCCTTTTTAAAAGAGCTATTTTTGAGTGCTAATTGAACCTTGTATTTCCTTTCTTTACTTCAAACTTTAGTGGGTAACCTCAAGTTTTGATCTCCGGTTAGGTTTTTCTGCTTCATAATTGGTTTACTCAAATATGTTAGTAAATTTGGCACAGATGTTTGCATAGTTGGTGTTGCACGAACACCGATGGGTGATTTCCTTGGTTCTCTTTCATCGTTGTCAGCTACCAGGCTTGGCTCTATAGCTATTGAAAGTAAGATCATTGGATATCCTTCATTTTCTATTTAGTGAACTCTTACTTCTCGAAGATGTTAGGCTAAATGTTTTTTATAATTGTTAAATTTGCTGTAACATTACAGGTGCTCTTAAAAGGGCAAAAGTTGATCCGTCACTTGTGCAAGAGGTCTTTTTTGGAAATGTTTTAAGTGCAAATTTGGGTCAAGCACCTGCAAGACAAGCCGCATTAGGTGCTGGTATACCTAATACAGTGGTTTGCACTACCATTAACAAAGTATGTTCTTCAGGAATGAAAGGTGCACTTTCTAGCTGTACAATCTTGATTTTTAGTATCCTAAATATTTGCTTAAACCATTCTCGGTCTTCTTCCTTGCAGCTACTATGCTTGCAGCACAGTCTATCCAATTGGGTGCCAATGATGTTGTTGTGGCGGGTGGCATGGAAAGCATGTCTAATGCGCCTAAATATCTAGTAGATTTGAGGTTGGCCTTCTCTTCAACGGTCAATACATAATTTTTTTTTTGTGTGTGTTTCTTTGAGTAAAGTCTGTTGATGGAGGTGAATTTAATAATATATAGCGCTGGAGACATGAAACCAACATAGTTGAATTTGTTATGCACAGTAGGATCTTTTAATGTAGATTTCTTCTCCATGGTAGTAACATTATTAGTGTATGTTAACAATATGCGTTTAAAAGCTCAAATCCCATTCAAGACATTTCCGGTGGGGGGGATCTAGAAGATTTAGTTATGTCTTTTGGCCATATGCTGTTGATTACCTGCTCTAACTATTCAACTAGGAGACACATTCATCAGGAATGAGTACATTATTCGGATAGGTAGGATGCAATTACTAAATTCTGGAACTATTTACTGGGTGAAAATTAGTTTTATTCGATAAGTAACTATTGATCCGAGGGCACGTAGGGATATCACATGAAATTTTAATTCCTCAACCACAATTTGTTTAAATTTATCTACTATATGCAATTCCATTGTCCAAAAATGTGATTGCAGAAAAGACGGCTGTTATTACAAACTGGATTCCAGTTTATAAAAATTTCATGTTATCAAACCTTAACATGATCTTATAACATCTATGTGATCCACAATCTGATTCTATAAAATTCTAGTTCACATATTTCATCCCTTATTGTCTTACATAGAATAGTTTATGAAAGGTTCAAATATGGTGTGTCATGCCCCATATCTATCAGTGGTCCAGTCTCTAATACATGCTTGTCCAAAAGTCAGTGATTTATGAAAATTTCGAATATGCCCTTATTTAAGTAACAGTGATAGTATCCATGAGATCCACACTGATTTTATTCATGTAAACAGAAAGGGTTCTCGACTAGGACATGACAATATCATTGACGGGATGGTCAAGGATGGCCTATGGGATGTTTACAACGATTTTGGAATGGGAGTCTGCGCTGAGTTATGTGCTGAGCAACATACAATCACAAGAGAAGAGCAAGTAATTTTTTGATTTAAACTTTTCCCCTTTTTTATCCACTGAATAAGTTGAATTCCAGTATAATGGATCATATTTCATTTAATAATCTTTTGGTTCATATCATTCATGATTTATATTGTTAGTTATTATGAATGAATTGTCATACCTTGTGTTGAAGCACACTATATAACTATATATATCTCAATGTGTATCATATATGTTTTTCGCATTGATTATTGTATTGATATTTATTGTGTTTTCTTTTATACAGTGTTTTTAAACTGTCATAGACAGTGAGTCAGTGACCATGAAATTTATGTGGATTCACATTTTATGTATTTATCTTGTTTTATTGGTGTTCCTCTTATAGGATTCTTATGCAACTCAAAGCTTTGATCGTGGAATTACTGCACAAAGAAGTGGTGCCTTTGCATGGGAGATAGTTCCGGTCCAAAAATTATTTTTTTGCTCTATAAAATAGTAATTATTATTTCTAATATCATTTGATTTCTCATTTAAATCATGGTGTTATACATGTAGGTTGAAGTTTTTGGGGGGAGAGGGAAGCCGTCTACCATTGTTGACAAAGATGAAGGCTTAGGAAAGGTAAGTAACGTTTGTGGGCATATTGGTTAATCACTTTCAAGTTATGCTATTTTGATAGAGGTGTAATCTGGAACTGCATTATTTAAAGATGGTGACTCCTGGTTACATATGCCTGCTAAATATTATGAGGATAAATTATCCATCACTGATAACTCGCTAATTTAAATTTGTATATTTTAGCATGTTTTATTTACCATGTGCTCACTTAACTCAATTCTGCAAACCCTAGGTAGAATCAAATTGGTTGATTATATAAATTAGTTATCTTAATTTTCTTGCAAACCTATACGTGGACAATAGTTTCCCTTCCAATGTTCTTATCCCACATATTTTTATCATGCTTCTCATCTCTTCCACACCTTCAACTCTGAAAAAAACCCCTCTTCTATATTTGTGCTTTAAGTTGCTTCTTATTAAACTCATTGCATGAGCTTGAATGAGTTCTTTTCTTCCTATCTAGAATTGGTACCAATTCTAACTTAGGGGATTGTGTTTTGTCATAGTCGTAAGTCTTGTTCAATCCTATCTGAGATAGGAAGGTTTCATCTTCAAAGGGGCCTGTCGGCTCCCCTTTCGAGCTCTGAATGTTCTCTTTCAAATGAAACTTCTTTCTCCGAGGTCCATCCTCTGAGATAACAACTCCAGTCCCCCTGAGACGATGTTTGATTTACATCGCATCGACATTTTATCAAAACTTTTTCATACATACTATGCTATTAAAGCATGGCAATGGTACCACAGCACTTTTGATTCCCCCCTTTCTTTTTTATTTTTTGGAAATTATTTTCACAACATTATCAGGGGCATATTATACTCCTTCAGGGATGTCCTTCTCCCGCATTGTTTATTACATATCCCTTTCTGAAAATGCTTATCGAGTTGAATTACCAAATTACCCTTTTATTTTTACACTTAACATAATCAATAATATTTTTAAGTACTAGTAGCTCCACCATATTATGAGCATTCTGGCAGGCCCCAGCTGTGGCCTAACCATAATTTAAGAGAGAAACATATATAGAAGTAGAGGATTAGAGAGAAAAGGGGGGAAGAAGGAGAACATAGTGAATACTTACTGTGTTTCTAAGAGATAAAATGTAGTAGTTGAAAGTTTATTTTCTAATTTCATTCATAAAATGCATAATATCAAACTTGGAGATTACTCTTCCCTCTATACACACGCACGCGCGCACACACATATATAGCTATCACTGAAAATGTAAATACTCCTAACCTACACCACTCTTATCCTTCACACACATGCTAATTAACCCATGTTCTTACATGTGTGATGTAGGACAAGGTGGGAAAAACGAATAAGAGTACTTATCTCCGCAGAGAATCAGTAAAGAAACACACACAAAAGCACACAACTTTAATCTCAAATTAATATATTTAATAATCTCCAAATAATGATGTATTACAATGCTTACATACAAAACTCAATACTTGGGGACCAATTAAAAACCCTAATTTAGAAAGGAAACAATCTCCTAATTAAAATCTACTACTATAATAAACTCTCCTAATTGAAATCTACTACTACAATTAAAACTTTCATAATGAAAAACTATTACTATAATATCCTACTAAATAATTTCATTAATAACTCAACATTTATCTCTATATAACAATACAAAATTAATAATAAACTTGTTGAATTTCTTCTTCCGTACTGTATCATTCTCCTCGCTTTTGAAAAAAACTAGTCCTCGAGTTTTGAAATATCATATAGAATATTAAGCCACATTTCGAGAGATGCCTTCCAACAAAACATTCGCATATGATGTTTTAATGACATGAGCACAATTTTCGGGAATAACAATGATATAATATAGAAATTTTAAATAGCTTGAGACTTGAATGTGTCAACTGAAAAGAGAAAATCAGCATGACCGACCTCAACTTTATATTCCTTGATGTTTTTATATGGGGTGAAACTTAACTTCAATTTCCTCACTGCAAACCATCTCTGAATCTGTAAGTTGTTCAACACACTTAACTTTCGCTTCATTTTTCTCACAAACATCAATATGTGAGAGTACTTGCTCTTCTTTATCATCACCAATTTCATTGGTTATTGATACGTTTAAGTATTGTGAGATTTTCATCAATTGTCTTGTAAGAATTTACTTTGCGGGTATCTTCTTGTGAACGCGTCACTTTAGTTGAACAAACACGATTAGGATGAACATTTTTTTGCGGTTGAACAAAATATGGATGAACATAACATGTGGTTATGTACTTGTAATCTGTGTTACTCGTATTCGGTTGCGGGTGTCGGGTGCGGGTACGAATCTAGGTGTCGGATACGTGAAGTTAAAAAATCGAGGATACGTGGATATAGATTCGAATTTGGACACGGGTGCGGGGATACGGTATGTTATGATTTTTTAACAATAATATTTCTAATTGTATCACCAAGTTTTTTTGCTCTAGGGACTGAAGAGCAAAAATATAAAAAAACAGGGGCAGATCTAGAACTTCAGGGATTGAAATGGAAGAAACAAAACTACAGGGACTGATATGTAATTTTTTCAGGGCTATTTTGAATTTTTAGAAAATATGAGGGACTAAATTAAAATATTATAAAAACTTTGGGGTACCTAACTGTAATTTTCAGGAGATATTTTATATTCCAGATCTGATCTTATTCTACTTTATTTCCATTCTTCACGTTATGCGGGAGTAAGGGGCAGCAACGCTTGGGGGATGAAAATATTCCAGATCTGATCTCTCCGATCTCTTCTTCTTCTTCATTCGATAAATTCTTTTTCTTTAGTCGATCCCTTCTTCTTCAGTCAATTTTTCAGCCGTATCCGGATTGAAAGTTCCGTATCCGATACAAATCCCGCACTTGCACCCACGTCGGATCGTGTCAACGCGGGTACTCCATCAGAAATAGGCGAGTCTGAGTAACACAGCTCGTAATGTGCCTTTAAATTTGTAAGACTTGTTTTAGAAAGTGCAAGCTCATCACATAATTTTCAATATTCGGCACTATACGGGACACAAGACCATTTAAGTTGTTTGCATATGACCAAAGTTTGATGCTTAAATTGCTTTATCTTAGCCCAAAAAAAGGTTTGGATTGTTAAACTTGAAAGACATTGTATCTATGTAGAGGGGCTGAATTGTAACTTTCAAAAAATTTGGGGGTTAAATTGAAAACTCAAAAACTATGGGGGCTAAATTGAATATTTCAGAAACTTTAGTGGTTGAATTGAAATTTTTAGAAACTTTGGGGGCAAAATTGAAAACTTCATAAACTTAAGGGGCTGAATCGAAAATTTCAAAAACTTGGGGGTGCCAAGCTATAATTATGCAGAAAATTTTTTGATGAACAGTGTCACGCACTTTAGCGTTGAATAGTAACGCACGCTGATTTTTTTTACTAGCCCTGTGGTGTCAAATTTATACTAGCCCCCAAATCACACAGCTCTTCCCGAAAGTGAGTACCAATCATAGAAGGAATAGTGAAACTCCCTAGATCTTTCAACTTTGGTGGTAATTTATTTTGTAGAATTGCACTGCATTCTTCGGTTAACGTCACTGTCTCAAATTCACCCAATTTCCTCTTCTTAGACAAAACCTCTTTCATAAACTTGGCATAACTAGATATTTGTTCCAAGGCTTCCGCGAAAGGTATGTTGATGTGCAGCTTTTTAAAAACATCAAGGAATCTGGAGAACTGCTTATCTAATTTGGACTTCTGAAATCTCTGCGGATACGGTATGGGAGGCACTACACTGCTTTGTTTGGTCTCAAAGAATGTTCTTCTCTACCTCCATATCCTCTACCTTATCCGTCTCTGTGATTTCCTCTTCTTTCACAGCTACGATATCTGGCTTTTCTCTGTATCATGCAGCTTTTTCCCACTTCTTAAGGTCACTGCTTTGCAACGTTCATCTCTCCCTGGATTGACCTCGGTGTCACTCGGTAGTGCTCCCTGTGGTCGATTGTTCAATGCATGAGCTAATTGTCCCATCTAATTTTCCAAGTTCTTGATTGACATTGCTTGGCTTTTCTCGTTCAGATCTACCTGACACAACAATTTATCCTGCTCATTCATCCTCTTGTCAGTAGCCACTATGAATTTTGCCCAATGCCTCCTCTAAGTTCGGCTTCCTCTCCGTCTGCTGCGGAGCTTGATTCTGAAAACGTGGATTTTGTGGTCTTAGAGCCTGATTATTATTACTCCAAGAGAAACCCGGATGATTCCTCCACCCCGGATTGTAAGCATTCTGATACGGTTGGGACGACCTATTATAACTTCCTGGCGAACCGACTCTGCTGCGAGACACCTTTGATCTTTAGAATGACCTCCGACACATAACTCACACACCATTTCTACACGATCTTTAGAATGACCTCAAATCGGTCTTTCTTCATATCCGACTCACATTACTAGTACTTTCCATTTCTACATACGCATTATATCATTTAAATATAACATATCTCTTCAAATCCTAGGTAATTTATACCTTAAAATCTTTATTCATTACAAATAATGATAGTTACATTATTCTTTACTTCAAAATGTGACTTTATTCGGTGCATATATAACAGTTTATTGAACTACTTTATAGTTTAATTAACTATTCTACATTACATTACAAGTCTTGGCTTGATCTTCATGCTCATTCATATAATGAATGACACTTCGTCTAGATACTGATCTGCTTGACCTTCACAGGATCCTTAAGTTCATTTTACCGTTGTTCGCTGAAAATGTTTTTATTTTAAGCAAGTGTGAGCTTTCAATTGCTCAACAAGTTCTAGCATTTGGACAATATCAACTTCAAGAATCATATATTCTTTTAAAACTTCAATAACCGAACACAGGTTATGAAGCAGCTCGAATAATAGGAATAAATTCTGATTCTTATCATTTTAAAACATTGGTCACATTCACTTTGATATAACATCAATTCTCATACTCTTTTTTTTACATACTGTCTAGCTAAATTCATTAGCATAGACTTAACATTAACAGTTCATGAATAAACAGAATTCTTTCACATTGAACTGTTCAATCACAGAACAGTTCATCTCACATAAACACATAAGTGTTAAAAATTTGGCACATGCCTCATGCCTCATGCCTCATACTAACACCTTGCACAAATATCACATATTTGCACATAGGTAAAACTTTCTCAAGTTCAACATCTGAGAAAGTTTAAGAAAATAGTATTCATGTAAATATGAATGAAGTTAGGAAACTTGCCTTAAGCATAACTTACAGTTTACGCTGTACGGCTCTTTGAAATCTCTATATATCACACAAGGAATAACACATACCAATTAGTCATATAATTGACTTACGCATTGGTTTAAACTTAACTTCTTATGGTTCGCGTTCTAATACTGAAGTCCACGAAATCAACTTTCTTGACCGTCTTTCGGCGTTACGACATACGAAGATGTCTCAAGCCTTATCATCGTCTTTTATGATAGATTTACATTACCTTCCCTTCTTCATAGCTTAACTTATCCGAAGCATTACCACTATAATGTTCGTTACGTCAATTATTATTCCTTATTGTTTTCTGACAAATAAATGTCATACCTCAGGATTATTCTTTATCGTCCAAGTCATACAATCTTTAGTATGCTAAGAGAGATCATTTAATGCCAATGCTATATGTTTATAGCTTTCAAGCATTTTACCTTACCTCATTTCATATCTGAAAATGTCCGGTTTATTTGACTCGGAACATTATTTAAGTTATTATCATTAACTCGGCTTCTTAACGTTATACATTTTTCATTATTCAAATTATTGTAACGCTCATGGTATTTATGACCATAGCATTTTACAATGATCAACTTGCTACCGACTTGCTCGGTATCCCCTACTAAGAGTCTGGCTGCAATGCATTCTCATTCTGAGACATCACCAGCGAGAGGCTCGGGGTTCTTCACGCATTACACGTCACTCGTATCTCTTCATTACCTTACGTTCAAACCTTACACAAATGTGTATGCTTATCACGTTTAACTTACGCGTACACAAACCGCCTTCATTGGTTTACGTGTTGTAACGTTTATGTTCTTTCTCACATTCCTTATCCGAACTAGGTTCGGAACATTCGTTAACCCTATTACTGTTCGTTACAACTTTATAACATTTAAATGTTATAAGTCATCATCTTTATTCAACGTTCAAGTCATTACATTTCATGTAATCTTGAACGTTCATTTTACTTGAATACAGTCTACCGTATTTCCGAATACGGGATCCAGCATTCCAATTACGCACTTTGCATTTATATTTTAAAATCTTCAAATCAATTCTTGATTATCATACACAAGATTTTAATAACATTCATCAACGTCTAAGTTATACAACCAATGTATACTCAGAAAGCGAATAAGATTTACGGATATTCACGTACTTTGCATTCACATTGCTCATCTTTTAAAATTTCATTCAACCTTTACTAAAGGTTTAAATCACTTTTTTAAGTGTTACATTACGTTCATTATCTCTTCGTACACATCCCCCAAGAATTGAGGAGTTAAAAGCTCATTTCTGGGCCTTGCTCTGCACCGGCGCTGCGGCGACGGTTCCCCAACGCTTTTTCTAAGTGTTGGAAAGCGTACGAATTGCCTACTTTACAATCTCGTAACTTCTTCGTTATAACTCGGAACGGATTCGTTCCAAAGCCATTTTCTTCCTTTCATTACATACTCGGATTTTCCCCGGACATAATAATTTTCTGAATTCGTTAACGAGGCTTTCCGTTAGCTCAAATTTCATCGTTCGTTCATTTTACGTTATTAACGTTCTTTGTTCGTTCATCCGTAATTCGGTCATCCGAACTCGAAATTCGTTCGTTCTTGAGTCCACGATTCACGTTTTCAATGTTTTTCAACATTATTATGAAACCTCATTAATTCGAGTTCATTAACTTACTTTTTACTTTTCGTTCGTCTTTTACGAAATTCGCCATAACTTCGTTATAGGCTAATTTTAATCTGTTATTCATGAACGTTTCTTTCAATCCTCTAATTCCTAACCAAACATATGTCAACAAACATATATATGATGGTTTTAAACTTGTCCATCAACAACAAGCTTTAATTAAGATGATTTTCAATTTGTCCATTAACAACATTCTTTGCGTTCTTCGCGTGTTCTTCGTTAGATCTTCGTTTTTAATCGATATTTTGATTACGATTCACTTATTATGCATTATTTAACTTTATAAGTTTGATAATTCTTTTTCAATCCATTGAATGATTCATAATATTCATTTGAATCGTTCATTAACATCCACTTCATATATCATATGAAGGATTAAAGAAAAAGATTAATAAAAGCTTAAAATTCTTATTAATTCATCTTTCTTACAATTTCTATGGTTAAACCATAATCATTATCATTTCTTATCATCTTCTACTTCTACTTTCATGTAGCTATGTATTATAACATACAAAACTTAAAGAAAATTTTAATTAAAGCTAGGTTTTGAATTTCCTTTCTTCTTTAATCTTCTCCCTTTTGATATAGCTGGTGAATCGCAAGCTTTTCTTCTTCCTTTCCCATTCGAAAATTCTCTCTAAATGTTGGTTATTTTTCATTAACCAACAAATGAGCTTAAGCTTCTCTTTTATAGAATTTCAAGGCTAGGAGCATTTTGGTCGTTTGGCGGCTTTTTATCATTTTACCCCACCTCCTTACTATTCATGCCTCCTTCCTTCTTTCGGAATTTGTCCGAAAGTTTTAAAAACTGAATTCTCCGAATTGAATATTTTTAGATATTCCGTCTTTCCTCTACAGATTAACTTTTACGCGTTCTTCGAAAATTCGAAAAAACTGAACATTTTTTGATGATTAGTGTTTTCCGTCATGTTTTCCCAAAACGTAGTTAAACGATTGAAAAGTACATAATAATACTTTTCATCATTTTTATTTCGTCCGATTTTTGCACGATTTTGGAGAAAAACTTTTATCGGCTAATATGACTTTACACGACATATTACCGCCAAATCTTGAAACGGAATGTCATTTTGATATACTGAACTCTCAAAACGACTTAGGTTATTCATCAAATGAATAGTGTCTATTTCTTGGAAAAATTCCTTTACAGAAATTTTTTATTTCCGTCTTAAAAATTCCTACGCATTTATTCTAACTCATAGCTAGAACCTCCCGTTTTATAATCACACTAGGTTATTGAACGACTAATAAACACATAACACAGAGTATAATTAATAAAAATTTATTTTATTAATTATTAATTCTTTAAACTCAATTTTTTAGTATTTTTCCGGGTTGTCACACAATCTTCTTGGTCAATGTGGATACCTCTGCTACTAAGGCTATTGGCCATTGTCTCTAATAACTGGTAAGTCTCATCAAAATTCTTTGCCATGATGGCTCCTCCAGCTGCTGCATCAATACTTGCTTGTGTAGACCCATGCAACCCATCACAAAATGTCTCAACCTGCATCCATTTCGGGATCCCATGATGTGGACATTTCCAGAGCAGATCCCTAAACCGTTCCCATGCTTCATACAATGTTTCTGAGTCAAACTGAGCAAATGTATGAATATCATTCCGTAGTTTTGTCGTCTTCGCTGGTTGGAAGAACTTAGCTAGGAATTTTTGAGCTAAGTCGTTGTGATTGAACCTGGCGGCAAGGAGTGTAACCAACTTCTTGTTTTGTCTCGCAGTGTGAACGGGAACAGTCTCAACCTTATTGCTTCTTCCGTAACATTGTTGAATTTGAATGTATCGTAGATCTCCAAGAAACTCAGGATATGTTCATTAGGATCATCATTCAGACCACTCCCAAACTGAACTGAATTCTGTGACATTTGAATAGTACCCGATTTGATCTCAAAACGGTTTGCGTTGATCGCAGATCTCCGAATGCTAGACTGAATGTTTTGGCATAGTTGGCATGACGTAGTCCCTAATAAGTGATTTTTGTTCTTCCGCAACCATGTTCACTGGAATTTCAGTTCCAACTTCTTCTGCCGGTTTTTCTTCCATATATACTTTCTCACTAGTCGATCTCAATTTTCGAAACTTTTTCTCAATATCGTCGGCGTACCCTTGGATCTAGTGTGCATTCATGAATGAACAGTCTGCAAGAAGAAATAAATAATTAAAACTAAAAATAAAAATGTTTAAATTAAATCCAAATTAATTGCAACTAATATGGAATTAATATTTAACAAAGATTCACCGGCAATGGCGCCAAAAACTTGTTGTCCGATTTCACAATCAATGAATACGTGCAAGTATATTCGGCCAATCAAGTAATAAGTGATAAGAAAGAATATCGTTCCCACGAGGAATCCAATTCAATAAATCCTTTTTACCCTTGGATCTAGTGTGCATTCATGAATGAACAGTCTGTAAGAAGAAATAAATAATTAAAACTAAAAATAAAATGTTTAAATTAAATCCAAATTGATTGCAACTAATATGGAATTAATATTTAACAAAGATTCACCGTGATGGCGCCTAAAAACTTGTTGTCCGATTTCACAATCAATGAATATGTGCAAGTATATTCGGCCAATCAAGTAATAAGTGATAAGAAAGAATATCGTTCCCACGAGGAATCCAATTCAATAAATCCCAACTACTAGTCTTTTATCAATTCCAATTTTATTTAAACAACCCAAATTTGTGATTTTTCAATTAAAACTAAATTAAATTAACTAACTAATTTTAACACACAGATTGATTCAGATGATTAAGGCTCAAGACTACAATATCCCTAATTATGCAATATAAATGAACTATCCAATTTCTCCAATTTTTAAATCCACTTGAGTTGTTAACAGGAATTCAAATTATTTATAAGCCCTTTTCCAAGTGATCAAATAAAAAGATCTAATTCAATTAGTTCTGCGATATTCCTTTGCAAAATAAAAGAATTAAATTCATTAAATACCAATCCCCAATTGCTACATGCAGTGAAAAGAGATATTCTTATTCAATTCACAACCTTAATTATTTATTTCATACAAATAACTAAGAATACATGCTATAACATTTAGTTCTAGCCCTAGATTTCATCTCCCGAATTCATCTAGTGTAACAAGGTAATTATTGACCAAATAATTAAACAATAAGTACAAAATATGATAGACAACTCAATTTAAATCAATAACTGGATTAATACGGATAATCAATTCATAAATATAAAATGTGGTTCCATTGTAGTCTTAATTAGGAAATTAATTTATGCTGATAATTAAAACCAAAAATCCCATAATAGCCATCACAATTAAATTACAAACTGAATAAGAGAAGGAAAGAAAAACTCTATTAAAGCTCTCCAATCTTCAATTTGAACCTCCTTGTAACGCTCCTCTGCAATCTTCAATCTCAAACTTCAGCTGTCTCCAAGAATGTGTTTTTTCAAAAAAAAATCTAAGTCTCTTCCTTTTATATCTTTTGAACCCTTCCCTTCAGTCTTCAATTAGAGTCCTCTTCTAATTAGAAATTAGCATTCCTTTTCTTTCCTTGCAGCAAAAACGCGCACCTCTTATTGATGCCCAGCGCCCCGGCACTGGAGAGCTGTACTGGAAATTACCCTTTTGCCCTTGCTTTGCCAGAAATCTCCATTATGCGCTTAATGAAGTTCAATTCTTTGTTTTGCCCTCCTGTCCACAAAATACAAATAAAACAAATAAAAAGAGCCAAAAAATACTTAAGAACAACAATATATCAAGTCCAATCATATCTTATTCATGGGTATATTACCCACTCATCACCTTGCCTTACTCAGGTTGTCACTATCTTCATGAATATAGCTAATATTTAAATAATATCCACAATTTTAGATGCGAGATACATGATTTATTGAATTTGATTACATTCTTTACCATACCATATAGCATGATTACATGTGTATTAAATTTTCTTTCTACCTGTTAGTTTGATGCTACAAAGTTGAGGAAGCTCCGACCAAGTTTCAAGGAAAATGGGGGTTCTGTTACGGCTGGCAATGCTTCCAGTATAAGGTACTATGTTTTGCTCTTGGCCTTTCTATTGTCAGTAAGACCACATACTAGCTACTCCTGTAAGATGAAGAACTAAATGTTTCAAACATAGAGCCAAAACGATTTAGTGGGTTCCCTTTTTCTTTCTTTCATGTTCTGAAGAGAAGATCAACCTCGTAATGCTTTGGAAATGATTGTCTAGAGTATAAATATGGAGTATGTCTCCTTGTTATAATGGAACTGTTGGACACTACCAATTATTCCGTTCACTATTAATAGTCCCCTTTCATGTATAGTGATGGTGCAGCTGCATTAGTTCTAGTTAGTGGGGAGAAGGCACTTAAACTTGGATTACAAGTGATTGCCAAAATCAAAGGCTTTGCTGATGCTGCTCAGGTATTGAGAAAGAATTTATTCATGTTTGTTTCCTATACTTTGTAAGTTGTTGTCACAACTCTTAACCACTATTGTATAGGCCCCCGAGTTATTTACAACTGCTCCATCCCTAGCCATACCGAAAGCTATTTCAAATGCTGGCTTGCAGGCTTCTGAAGTTGATTATTATGAGATAAACGAAGCCTTTTCTGTAAGGCTTTATGCTTTACTTTTTCACACTTTCAGGACCTTGTTTGTCAAGTGTGTCAAGTCTAATAACCTTGTCTCTGCAGGTTGTGGCACTTGCCAATCAGAGGCTGCTTGGGCTTAGTCATGTGAGTCTTCTACTGCCTATGCAATTTTGTTATTGATCCAATGTCTTTATTGCATGATAACTTAGTGAATTGGTTGTCTGGATGTCTCATTAATTTGTGCATTTTTAATTCTGCCATCCAATTTTTGGTGTACTTTAATCCTGGTCTTAAGTTTCTTTCTTCTGATTTTAGGGAAAACTAAATGTGCACGGTGGAGCTGTATCTTTGGGACATCCTCTTGGCTGCAGCGGAGCTCGACTTTTGGTCACATTACTTGGGGTGTGCATTAGTTTACTTCTATATCAATGCACTTGATTTCTTATTTCTTACTACTATAAATTTTGTTTTCCTTGGGGCCTTATCAGGTATATGCACATTGAACATTTTATGGGTTTCTATAGGTTATGAGCCTGTGGTTTTATTCTCTTTAGTTGTGATATAAGTCTGAAGATTGAGATATACTCTCTTTGAAACATAATGAAAACCTTAATCAAAAGATATTCCCCTCAAACTTTTGTGTGGACTCATATATTGGTCACAATATATATATATATATATATATATATATATATAAAAGGCGATGATCCGTAGTATGTATGGATCCTTATAGGACATACACCATGTATACAATTGAAAATAAGAAGGAACGATTGGGATTAGAAACTGAAAATCGACGTCTGCTACTATTAGTAGCGAACGGTAAAAAAATCACATCATCCGCTACAAATAGAAGCGAACACTAATCAGAATAAGAGTTTGGCTTGACCAATAAATGTTTAGGGTTTATTAACTAGGGGGTTTCTTAACTAGGGTTTAGGGTTAATCAACCAGGATTTAGAGTTTATTAACACCAAACATTTATTCGTAAACATTTATTGGTAAAGCCAATCCCTTATTATGATGTATGTGCTATTAGTGTGATCTCTGGTATTATTTTTTAGCAGTTTGGTGGTTTTGTTTTTTCTTTGTCAGTTTAGGAGTAATGTGATTTCATCTTTTTTTTCTTTTTCTCAGTCAAGGTATATGATGTGCAGGTACTGAGACAAAACAATGCAAAGTTTGGCGTCGCTGGAATCTGCAATGGGGGAGGAGGAGCTTCCGCCCTTGTTCTTGAGCTCATGTAAGCCCTTTTTATGGTTGTAATGTTAAATAGGTATCTTCAGTTGATAAAGCCTAATATAGGGATTTTCAAGCTTAAAGAAAGATATCTGGGCGAGTTCTTGAGATTGAAGGCAGATAATCTTTAGTGGAGCAGTGTCATTTAAATTTTAAATGGTCACCGGTTTTATCTTAATCTTAAATATTTACTAGTATCATCTAATTTATAACCTGTCCTGTAGTTTCTTTGCTCACTTGGCATATATGTACTTCCTGCGTTTCAAAATATAGGATCTTGACTTTTTGAAGTCAATTTGAGACATTATCAAATTCGATATTGATTTGAATTCATTGAAGTTTAGGGAATACAAATATGAAAACCGTAAACTATCTAAAAAGTATTGCTAATCACAAGATTTTTTTTACAGTAGTTTAAATGAATCACGTCAATTTTAATTTTGAAAATAGTTCAAATTGACTTTAAAATTTGATCTTATATTTCGGAACGGAGGGAGTGTTTAGGACTTTTTGTTGTGTTTCACAAGTGACTTTCAGTTAGAGTGAGTCCATATTCCATAATTTACGAGAAATCCAATTTTAGCTTGCTGATTGTGTGCTATTAATTTTACTTCCTTGAACTTTTGTGGATAACTTGCATTCAATACAAGAACATGCCTTTAAAAGTGGTTCTTAATTATCTCAAAGTTCCCAAATATGAATTTACTGAAGGACCAAATCAAATGATACATACTACTTTTAATAAATGCTATGCTACGTACTGTAAAATCAAGTTATCCACCTTAGGGGTTGTCTTATGCTATAAATGCAAGTACTAATATATCCAACATGGAGTGCCAGAATATTCCTTGAAAAATTGGGATTCTATACTACTTAGTGAAGTTGACAGGAGATCTCCATGGCTGAGACATCGAATGGAAGAAATGTGAAAAGATTATTTCATCTATTCTGTTATCTCAAAATTTTGAGCTGAATTTCTTGCGATGTAAAAGGAGCACCAACGAATATCTATATTCGAAATTTGTTTTTCAGGATCACTGTTAAATTATTTTATAAAAATGCAATTGAAGTTATGTGATGATAGCCTAGGTTTTATGAGTAATTTAACAGTACAAAAAGTTTTGAAAGAAATTTACTTTTTTGCAGGCCAGTTGCAAGGGTTGGGCGTTCCAGGTTGTGATAACTGTTGTGTTGTGTCGTCTTAGTGGTCTAAAGCTGATTGGTTTTGTAAAATGTCTTGTTATTTCAATATGTATGTGAAGGACAAAATGACTGCTTTGTGAGAATGTTTTAGTACTATTTAGTTGTCAACCACCCTTGTATTTTCTTTAGGAGTGTTGACGTCGGGAAACATTTCTCTTGAATTACTCTTTTAAATATTTCTTACCTTTTATGTTTTCTACGTGGTTTGAATCTTGTTAAAAGGGTGAAATTAGCAAAAGAGTTCGACATAAAATGTCGATGATTTTGAAAATATTGATTTTACAGAGCCGCCAGTTAGTAGGGGTGAAATGGTTGTACTAACTCAACCGAGTTATGAAAATTTTTGCAAGAAGGTCCATGTATTGGATTCTGTTTAACAGGCCTTGAAAACTGAGATTCATAGAGTTCAGGGGCTTACTTAAGCGGGGGGAAAGTGTAAGGAATCCCAACTTCCGTGAAAATACGGTTACCGTGTTTTTTTAATTGGGCCCAAGTGCTTTCTTTGAAAATAGTGTTATGCCTCTTTTGCTCTTATATAAAAAAAGTTTGATTTATAAAATCAATTTTAGCAAAGGATTTAAAGGTGAGGTTTTGAAAAGTAATTTTTTAAACCCTTATGCTCGCAGAGTAATTGAAGTCTTTGATACTTTTATTTTATTCCATATCCGGCTTGATTTGATTTTATTGGGATGCGAAGCACATTAAATAATATAATATAAATATAAGTGTCGGGTTCTTTCTGGGCATGAAAACCATCGAAGTGACCCGAGCACTACGAGCAATGATTTTATTATTCTGAGGCCTTAAATTCGGATCACCATTTAAGGTCCCTCATTTACATTTACGAAGGATTGCAAGCTATCTATACAGCCCAAATATGTCCATCATGGGAATCGGATTTAGATCCATAGATTTAATCATAGATTCCATGATTCCTAGGCTTACATGATATCATTGAGAAGCTTGCACAACAAATATTGAAATAAACTGCAGAATAAAATTTAGACGTCGCAGAACAAAGGATTCATCAGTTAAATCATTGCATGCACGTAGTCAAGCTTCCAGTTTTCTTTAGATACAAATTCAGGGTCGTGTAGTCGCTTAATATTTACAAAACTTAGAAAGAAACTAGATTTAAAAAAGCCAATATATATATTAAAGCAGGAAAAAGCCACATATTAGCAATCCAGGCCAAACTGGTAAATATATATATATATATATATATTAAAGCACGTAAAAGCTTCAGATATGAAAGGATCTTACAGTGTGTAACGAGGAGGGCTTTAGACTGCTTTTGAAGCTTTAAAACTCAGTTTCCACCGATTAAAACTTGATATGTTGTATATATGTATAAAAGTGTTTATAAAGAAGAATATCATAGTTTAGAACACTATTGGAGTGGATAAGAGCTGAAATAGGCGTAATTTCCTTTTTTTAAATGGTTGATGGGAGGGTCAATTTATAGACCAAATCAGTCGCGGATCAACTCGCGACAGCCGCAGGTTTACCTGCGGTTGACCCGACCCCGTTGGTTCGTTTGTCTCGAAGTATGTGCACTCCGACTAACGTGTTGTATGCTCGAACCTTCATAACTTTCAATTCGGGAATCCGATGGAGGCGTGTTATACCTTTCTGGAAAGCCCTTTACACAATGACATGAGATTTGACCATTTTCGAATCCGGGAAGACGAGTCCATGACCAGATCTTCGAGTCTTCGTAGTCCGTCCGTTGAGCTGTCTTGCACTGTTTTCACTCGGGATTGACGTTATGGTTCTTCATGACCTTCATGGCAGTGATTTGACTTGATTTGATGTTGAGTTGGCTAAATTACTTTTTTGCCCTCTCGGGTTGGTTCCCGGCTTGACGTGGCGACATCTGTCTTCCTCGGGGTTATCTCCGAGGTTTGACTGCTAGTGCTTCCTTTCTGTATTCAGGGTTGATTTTGATGATTTTTCGGGGTTGTCACAGGGGTTTGACTTGATCTCCTGGGGTTGTCACTGAGGTTTGACTTGATCTCCCGGGATTGTCACCGGAGTTTGACTTAATCTTCCGGGGTTATCACCGGGGTTTGTTTTGATCTCCTAGGGTTGTCACCGGGGTTTGACTTGATCTCATGGGGTTGTCACCGGGGTTTGACTTGATCTCCCGGGATTGTCATTAGGGTTTGGCTTGATTTCCCAAGGTTGTCACCGGGGTTTATCTTGATGATTTTGACTTTTAGGGTTGTCTCTAGAAGACAAAAGACTATTCTGCCCTCCTGGATGGTTAGTAACAAGAATACAAAATTTTTGAGTGTCTACAGATGCCCCTCTTTATCATGTTTATGCAATGTAATGGAATGAACAAGATAAATATTACTACACTTGAAATATGACAATATTAAATGATGTCATGCAATACAGTATAATATGATGTTATGGACTCTGACCGTTTTTGTTTGGAGTTACTTCCAACGGTATTCTATCACTGACTGCTCTCGCCATTTCTGCTAGGGATGGAGTTTTCAATGATGGTCTCCGCTAAACTATCTTGATGTCTACTCGAACGGTAGTTTACACAGTCTTTCATCACCGAACTTTCTCGATGCCTACTCGAATGGTAGTTTACAAAGCTTTCATCACCGGATCTTTCCTGATGCTACATTGGGTTGAAGCCAACGATTTAAAATGTCCGTCAGTGCTATTGAGACTGATTCGATGACATGTTGTAGAAATGTTTTCAAGATCTCTGCTAGGGAGATTTTCCTTTTGCTGATACCATTGGACCTTTTTGAATTCGACGTCGGGGTTATCACCAACGTTCTTTGTCTTCAGATACGCTTTCTGACTTTACCTCCGCTGGGGACATTTCTCTTCTGACGAGTGACCTCATTGGGGATTCCTGATGCCTATTCGAATGATAGTTTACACTGGTTTACATCATTGGATCCCTTCCGATGCTATGCTGGGTTTGTCACTAATGATTTGGATTTTTATCCAGTTGACGACGATGTTGTTGTTGGGGATAGAACTTACAATGGTAATTTCCAAAACATCCATCCCATGCCTACTTAAATAGTAGTTTACACTGGTTTGGAAATCACCGAACCTTCACGGTGCCTTGGTAGATTCCATCATCGGTCTTCCCCGAGGAAGACAATTTTCCACGATTTTCATCATCAAATCTTTCCCGATGTTACGCTGGAGTTGTCGCCAACGGTTTGCAATATCAGATACTCTGACCTTCGTTTAAGCAATTTTCAACGACTTACATCACTGGATCTTTCCCGATGCTGCGCTGGAGTTGTCTCCAATGGTTTTCAATATCAGACACTCTGACCTTCATTGAAGCAGTTCTCAACGGCTTACACCACCGGATCTTTCCCGATGCTATGCTGGAGTTGTCGCCAATGGTTTGCAATATCAGACACTCTGACCTTCGTTGAAGTAGTTCTCAACAGCTTACATCTCCAGATCTTTTTCGATGCTACGCTGGAGTTTTCGCCAACGGTTTGCAATATCAGACACTCCGACCTTTGTTGAAGCAATTCTCAACGGCTTACATCATCAGATCTTTCCCGATGCTACGCTGGAGTTGTCTCCAACGGTTTGCAATATCAGACATGCCTGATATCTCTACTGGGGTTATCTTTCTGACAAGTTATACCATTGAACAAATCTGGATATTTTGACACATTCAAGACCAACAGTTCATGACACCGGACCTTCCCAATGCTTTGACAAGGGCAGTTTTTAACAATCTCTATCATCGAATTTCTAAACCCCACATTAGGGTTAATACCAATGACTTACATGAAGATATTCTTTCATCAGAAGTTTGGTACCTAAATTCAGGGTTTCAGGCCTTTTTGATGAAACCAATGATTACCTCTTTGGTGACCTTGGGAAATGAGGTATCTTCTACCCATTTGGTGAAGTAATCAATCATGGTGAAGATGAATTGATGACTATTGCTGGCTTTGGGCTCTATTGGCCCAATCATGTCCATTCCCCCACATTGAAAAGAGCCACGACGAACTCATACAATACAATTCATTTGGAGGAGCGTGGATGGAATTTCTATAGACTTGGCATTGATAGCATCTCCTGACGTGATCGTCACAGTCGGCTTTAAGAGAAATACAATAATGCCCCGTTCTAAATATCTTCTTGGGAAGTAAAGGAATGCCCATGTGTGGACCACATACTCCACCATGGACTTCATCCATGAGTTTTTGGGCTTGATCTTTGTTCAGGCATCTTAAAAGGCCTATTCCAGCGCCCCTTTTGTAAAGTGCGTCTCCGCTCAAATAAAATTTTAGGGCCATTTTATGGATTCGCTTTCTTTAAGCTTGACATGCCCCAACGGGTGTAGATCCATCTCGAAGATATTCTTTGATGTCATGATACCAGGGCTGTTTGATGGGAGACAGTTCATTTAACACTTCTCCAATGTAATTTCCATAGACTGGTGCCTTTTGGCTTACAATTTTGATCTAAGGAATTCTCATCCTATAGATATGTGGATCAAGGAAGCCAATGTTGCCAATGCATAAACAAAGTCATTCCTACTTCGAGGAATGTGGATGAAGGTTATTTCCTCAAACTCTATAGCCATCTCAATAACTTGCCGATGATATGGCAGCAAATAGAATTCTTTGGTATAATACTCTCGGGAGGTTTGTTTGATAACCAACTCGGAATCCCCAAAGACCAACAACTGTTTGATATCCATGGATTGGGGCAGTTTTAATCCCATTATACAGCCTTCATACCCAGCTGTGTTGTTAGTGTTGACAAACTACAGCTTAATGGCCATATGATACTGTTCTCCTGTAAGAGCTATAAGAACTGCTCTTGCTCTAGCACCTTCCATGTTTATGGCACCATCAAAATATAATTTCCAAAGTCAGATTGTATTTTCTCGATGGATTTATTGAATTGTCATTATTCCATTATTTGGGAAATACGTTTCCAAGGGTTCAAAATTTCTTGGTGGTGCTTCGACCAATTGATCAGTAATTCCTTGACCTTTGATGGACTTTTGAGTTACGTAGATAATATCAAATTGTTAGAGGATCAATTGCCATTTGGACAATCGGTAATTCAACATGGATTTGTTGAATACATACTTCAGAGGATCCATACGGGATATGAGATAGGTTGTGTGCCCATGAATATAATGTTGTAACCTCATGGTGGCCCATGCTAACGCACAACAGGTCTTTTCAATCAAAGTGTACTTCTGCTTGCCCCTACTGAATCTTTTGCTGAGGTAATAGATAACTCTTTCCTTGCCTCTATCGTCTTTTTGTCCCAACATGCAGCCCATAGCATTGGCATTGACTAACAGGTACATAAACATGGGAACCTTGTCCCTTGGGGGTACCAAGACAGGGGCTTTGATCAACTGCTTCTTGATGGACATGAAAGCTTTTTGACACTCTTCATTCCACTTCATGGAGGAATTTTTCCTTAACAGCTTAAAGATGGACTCACATGTTGCTATGAGTTGAGAGATGAATCTGTTTATGAAATTGATTTTCCCTAGAAATCTCTGTATTTCCTTTTTTGTTTGGGTCACGGGCATCTCGGTGATTGCTTTAATTTTTGCGGGATCCAGTTCAATGCCTCTGTTGCTCACTAGAAATCCCAATAACTTGCTTGATTTAACACCGAAGGTACATTTGGCCGAATTCAACTTTAAGTTGTATTTGCGCAATCGATTGAAAAGTTTTTTGAGATGGTTGATATGATCATCTTCCTTCCGGGAATTGACAATGATATCATCCACGTAGAACTCTATTTCTTTGTGCATCATGTCATAAAAAAGGGATATCATGGCTCGTTGATAGGTGGCACCAACATTGATAAGGCCAAAAGATAAACGTTTGTAACAAAAGGTTCCCCAAGGAGTAATGAAGGTTATTTTCTCCCCGTCTTCTTTAGTCACCATGATCTGATGATATCCGACGAAGCAGTCAACATAAGAATACATGCCATACTACGCCGTGTTGTCTATTAGTATATGGATAAAAGGCAGTGGAAAGTTGTCCTTGAGAAAAGCTTTGTTCAAATCCCGGTAATCAACGCATACTCGTACATTTCCTCCGGGCTTGGGCACATGAACTATATTGGACAACCACTTAGGGTAGGTTGATACCATGATTATGCTGGCTTTGAATTGTTTAATAATTTCTTCTTTAACTTTCAGACTCCACTCAGGTTTTAGTTGCCTAAGCTTCTATTTGACTGGCTTGAATCCTTCTTTAATGGGTAGTCGATGAATGACAATATCTATAGACAAACCAATCATGTCCTCATGTGACAATGCAAACACATCCTTGAACTGAGTTAGTAGAGCAATTAGGTCTTTTCTTTGGTTTGGGGGTAAGGTCCATGCCTATCTAGATTTCTTTAGAGTTTTCCGAGGTTCTGATATTGACAGTGGTGGTTTGATCAAGATTTGGTTTGGGTTTGTCTTCGACCCATTCTTTGATCTCCTCTGACACTTCATAGTCATGTATCTCCTCTTGATCAATCCCCATCAAGTCAAAGTCCATTTCTATATCAAAGTCGTAGTCACTGTGAAAATTTGGCATCTCATCAAGGCCTAACAGATCCAGCTCTAGACTCCTAAAATAAAATGCTTTCACTTAATATATGAAACTGTTTAATCATACAAAGCATTAGCAAAAGCATGCCAAAAATAACTGCTAGAGTTGTGTAACAAAAATAATTAGGAAATAAAAACCCCCTTTAGGGTAGACAAACTTTTTTCCCTTTTACCCCTCTTGATTGATGTATGAAGTGCTGCTCCAATTATCTAGAGTAAAGTCCTCATTTATTGGGAGGATAAAGGGATTGCCGTTGTCCATCTCCTCCTTGATGATGACTAAGATTGCATTCTCATCAAGGTCGTCATCCTCCTTTGGGACACTCCCTTCAGCTCTGTCAATGCAAGGGATCGTGAGTTGATCTTCTGTATAATCATCATCTAGGATATCATTGTTCATTCCCTTAGTATGCACCAGAAAATACATCTTTGCAAATGGGTTTTGTCCTCCCTATAGGAACCTTTCATTCCCCTTCTTTCTTTCCTCCTCAGGCTTTGGGACTTCTTTTCCAATGATCAGTTTAAACTTTGGAATCAGCGTACTGGCGGTCACAACAGGAGTTTTTCTTATAGGCTTCACAAATCCTGCATCCGTAAGGTTTGGTAGCAGAATGGTAGAGGAAAGAACCGGTGGATGCTTGTGCAGGTTTCGGTGGTTTGATCCAAAGGAATAGCCTAATCCAACTTTCCCCATCTGGCTAGGAATTTGAACTGGACTTCTGATTCCTTTCTGACACTTCCTTAATGTAAGACCCCGAATTTTTTTTATAAATAAAATTGAATTTCCTCTATTTATTATCTTGAAATAATAATGAGTTAATTTGATATAATATTTTGGTTATGGGTGAAATGCGCAAATTTTACAAAATAAGCAAGTGGTTATAAAATATTCATTTTTGTCGGGGAATATTCGTTTGGTCATGGAATATTCTTTTTGTTGGGAATATCCGTACGACGTCACAGTCTTTTGTGCGCCCTATAACAGAATAACTATCGGATGAAGAAAACGACAAGTTTGAGTTTTTATAAATAACGACGTAGTTGTTACCCTTAACACTGTTGGAATACCCGATGGTTAAAATACAGTAATACGCGTGGTTGCACAGTAGCACACGGTATTGCACAATATTTTTGAATTATTAATTCTTACGTATGAAGGCACTACTCAATAATTGTTACAATGATAATTACTTTGCTCAATATTTTATTTTATTGATTCAATAATTGTCGCGTTGATATTTTATATTATTGTTGTTTCAATAATTATCAACGCATACTGATATTTTCCATTATCGGATCAATAATTCATATTATTTGAATAATATTATTAGATAACATTATTGGCAATGTCTAGAAAGTTACATCAAGGAGAGGTTTGGTCACCTAATTGCGCGCCAGTAAGGAGAAATCCTTATCGGAAAGCCCCCTCTTTCCTGGGAACTGCCTGGTTGTCATTATTGTGATTCTGTAATATTATTTATGAATAATTAATTATTGATTTATATGATAAGAAAATATTTATTTGATGTGGATATAAATGATGAATTTATTTATGTGGCTATAAATGAAGAAATTAATGTTGAGGTGTTGTATCAGTGTTTTGTCGGATTGGAGGTATTAAAAGATCAAATTGGTGTTCTTAAAGCTCTATTGCGTGAGTAATAATTTTAATCCAACCGTTGGATCGTTGTAATTTTTGGATATATTATACATATATAAGTTGAGCATATGTCCACAAATTTTGAACTGTTAAAAATGAACGTATGATTTGTTATGAATTTTAAAAGGTGACTGGTTCAGAAATTATTGAAGTTTTGAAATTTATCATTTTGGTGGAAAATTCTAGAATTGGTGGGCCCCACTTTAGGTTGGTGAGAAATGTGCTCAAATTGAATTTCAAATGTGGTGGGTGGCAATAGTAGTAGGTAAAAGCCATCGTGTAGCAGTCAAGTCTGCTTTGCTGCGTCTAACATTTTCCTATAAATAGAGGTCTTGAAGTTAGAATTGAAAATCACACCGAAACATAAGCTTTCTCTCTTTCTCTCTATATTATCGAGCGTATTTTGTGAGTATTTAGATACTTTGAGAGTTGCTATTCAAGATAAGTTTCATTCAAATCATATCCGACATTTCATTCAAGTACTGCTTTTTTTTGAGGTAAGGGATGTTATTTTCTTCAGTAAATGATATTATTTTCTTCAATATCATTATCTTTGAAATATTGATATGAATTTTTTATTGTGGAAATTCTACCTTTTTGTGTCGGGTTACTATTCACGTATCGACACTTATTCACGTATGACACTTATTCACAAATACGGTTTCATGAGTATTGTTCATGACGTAGGATTTTTCTTGAGGAATTTCTACCTTTTTGTCTAGGGTTACTATTCACGATATCATACACTATTCACGATCATATTATTCAACACTATTAATCGAAAAATAAAAATTTTCCTTTTTTGTCCCAGATGTCTAGTATGGTTACTATCTTTGATTGTATCCATGTTTTGATCTTTATTTTTGAATTTTACTTCATAATTGGTTATTATGTAGTATTATTTCACTTGGATAAACTATTATACGAATCCCTAATATATGTCCTTCTGTCTCATTGTATTCATTTTCTTTAAGATATTTTTCATCATCCTCAGTCCTAAATAATGATATTCTTGAATATCTTTGGCTTCAGTAGTGCAAAGATGTATGATTACCTAATGAATATCTTTGTCCCGTAGTGCAAAGATGAACAGGTGTTGAGATGAACATGACCAACTGGTGATACAAATGAATATCTTTGGCCCATAGTGCAAAGATGAATATTTGATTCAAGATGTATATTGATTGATGTTACAGGGATAAAATATTGATGATGGACTTTTAAATTCATAGATGATAGTAGATTTCATTCTCTACTTAACTCTTCTAATGAATTGTTGTTTCCGTTGCAGTTGTTGATCTAAAACTTGTTGTCTATTATATTCTATCGATTTTTTTCCCTGTTGAAGACTAAGGATAATTTTTTGTATATTATCTTAGTCATAATATTCTTTACTGGGCTAGTTGAGCTCACCCTTTTCCTTTTTGTTCCATTTTTCTTCAAGAGGTGAGAATATAGCAGGATCTAGCCGGGGTATGGAGTGATGGTTCTAGAAAGTTGTTTTAGCAGTCCTCACTATTTTTTAAAATAGTGTATTAATAATTGTAATGAGGATTTTATCTGAGTGTGGATATTATCTAGAAGACAATATTTGTATTTAAACTCACAGTATTTGTGTTGTCATATTTTGCACGACAATTGTATTAATGATGTTGTAGTTGCTTCTGTACCATGTATTTGGCGACTCAGGATGGGTTGGATGAAATGGACCTATTTTGGGGGCGTCACAGTTGGTATCAAAGCTTAGGGATATGATCCCTGGCTGAGATGAGAGACTAGAACTAGGAGGGGAGAGACGGGTAAATCCTTCGCTAGTGTGTTTTACCTAAGCTTATTTGTTGCCCGGTCATAATATAGGGATATTATGTGATATGTTAATTTGTTTAATTAACCCTTATTTTATGGCAATATTTAAGAATGACAACTGAGAACGTTAACAATGGAGTGTATGAGATCGTGGAGACACCTCTAATCACCAACCAGGATAATGTGATGTCAGGCGAAGAAGGAATTAGAGATATCCATGTGGTGAGTGAAGAATTGATAGTTTCACTTTAGATAGTAGTCGCAGAGGCAAACAAGAGAGAGTGAAGAAGAAGAAGAAGAAGAACACGAGGAGAATTTATTAGAAGAATTTATGATCGAAATTTAGAATTGCAAAATCGTATTCATGAGTTAGAAGAACAAAATTTGAAGAACGGCAGTGGCATTCGTGGAGCAAAAGGATGCAACAATTCAAGCTTGTGTTACCCGATATGTGATGCTTGAACAGAAGCACTCTTTGGCAGAGTATAAGATGATAAAGATGGAATCTGAGCTGAAAGAAGAAACAACTAAACGAGTGAGAATGAGTGATGCATGGGTAAAAGCCGCATGACGTTGATATTGTGGAAAGAGATGTCCGATCTAAGAAGGCTAAAATAGATGATATGTATTTCTCTTTTTGACAAAGAATTGAGAGAACCCAACATCGAGTTTTGAATTACTCTGTACATTGCAGTCAACCCCAATTCGATATGGATCGAAGATTAATGATTCAGATCATGAAACAGAGTACGATGAAAAAGCTTTAGGGTGGAATATGCCTATAATGAAAAGTCAATTCTAGCGGTAATGATGACACCAAAGGTCATCCCGACAAGTCAAAATCGATGGTTTCAAGTGAGAGCGCCTTTTCAGTAATCTTACCAAAAAGCGAGGAACCGAACGAAGTTATCACGAGTTAGTTAATCATAAATTTTTACAAAGTTTATACCTTACTAGATACCGGTTCTACCCATTCTTTTATCTCTCCTGCTTGTGCTCAACGTTTAAACTTGACTCCGGAGAAATTAGACTTTGACTTATCTCATGGAGACTCAGTTAGGAGAAACTTTCGTTACATCCACTGTTTATAAATCTTGTTTGATCCAAGTTGGCACCATCACATTACCTTTTGATCTTATCTCTTTAAAGATACTGGCTTTTGAGGTGATTTTAGGGATTGATTGGTTAACTATTCATTATGCCAAAATTGAATGCTTTCATAAGGTTGTTAGTTTTCATATTCCTAAGAAACCTGTTATTCGAATTCAAGCAATCAAACCATTGAAGTCAAACACTTTCATATCAATCCATAAAGTCATTCGTTTATTGAAAAACGAATGTCAAGATTTCTTAGCCATGTTATGGATTTAAACAAAAATATGTTAGATTTGAATGATATTTTTGTTGTTAGTAAATCTCCTGACGTATTTCCTGAAGAATTTCCTGGCCTACCGGCCCCCAGAGCGTGATATTGAATTTTGTATCAACTTTGAACCCGGTACAAAACCCATTTCTAAAATCTCATATCGAATGGCTCCTATTGAACTTCAGGAGTTAAAAACCCAAGTACAAGAGTTGGTACCCGAGCCTCTATCTGGTGACTTCCTTTGTGGAATGCACCAAAGCCAGACTCTTCGTAGGGGACTCTATATTTGTGTGGTGGTAAAATGATAGGTGCCATTGTGACGTGCTATCCAAGATTGGGATATGAGTCACATTTGAGAGCAACCTAAGTCAGTAATCAAAATATCTAGCTTTCTAGGCTTAGCTAGTTACTATCGGAGATTCGTGGAAGGATTTTCTCAAATCGTTACTCCATTAAATTAGTTGACTCGGAAAGATACAAAATTCATATGGAGCGAGGAATGCGAGAAGATTTTCCAAGAGCTCAAGAGGCGACTCATTTTGGCACCTGTTCTGACCATACCATCGTGGAAAAGCGAACGTAGTAGCTGACATGTTGAAGATCGTATGCGAGTATGAGTGCGATGTTGTTAACACAAAGACCCATTTTGTACGATTTACAAACGATAAAGATAGATTTAAAGACTCTAGGGACCCACGTGATGATGTTAAATATATGAGTAGAATCAACTTTAATTGATAAAGTTAAAACCGCTCAAGCTACACACCGAAGCTGATGAATATAAAGAAAAAGGTGCAAGAAGGCGTTATTCTAGAAGTAAGAGTCAATGAAGAGAAGAAAGCTCAAACCTTCGATTTATTTAAAATCCTAGATCGAGTAGGAATTGTGGCCTATAAACTCGCCTTAACACTAAGTATGTCGCGTGTTCATAATATTTTTCATGTATCGATGTTACGTAAATATGTGGATGACCCAAAGCACATTATTGCGTTATAACCAGATGAGATAGCCGAAAATTTAACGTACGAGGAGGTACCTTTCAAGATCTTGGATAGGAAAGAGCATGTCCTACGAACAAAGGTTATATCACAAGTTAAGGTTTTGTGGAGGAACCATGCTATTGAAGAAATGACCTAAGAGTTGGAATCGAAAATGAAAGCGAGGTACCCTCACCTTTTCGAAATACCAGGTACGTACGTCAATTTCGAGGATGAAATTTCATAAGGAGGGGAGGTTGTAAGACCCCGATTTTTTTTATAAATAAAATTGAATTTCCTCTATTTATTATCTTGAAATAATAAGGAGTTAATTTGATATAATATTTTGGTTATGGGTGAAATGTACAAATTTAACAAAATAAGCAAGTGGTTATAAAATATTCATTTTTGTTGGGGAATATTCGTTTGGTCGTAGAATATTCTTTTTGTCGGGAATATCCGTACGACGGCACAGTTATTTGTGGGCCCCATAACAGAATAACTGTCGGATGAAGAAAATGACAATTTTGAGTTTTTATAAATAACGGCGTAATTGTTACTGCTAACACTCTTGTTGGAATACCCGTGGTTAAAATACAATATGTCTGCGTGGTTGCACAAAGAGTACACCAGTATTGCAGACAAGATTTTTGAATTATTGATTCTTACATATAAAGGCACTACTCAATAATTGTTATAGTAATTACTGCTCAATATTTTATTTTATTGATTCAATAATTGCTAAGTTGATAGTTTATATTATTGTTGTTTCAATAATTGTTCATCGCACAATATTTCCCATTATCGGATCAATAATTCATATTATTTGAATAATATTATTAGATAACATTATTGGCAATGTCTAGAAAGTTTTGTCACAGGAGAGGTTTGGTCACCTAATTGCGCCGCCAGTGAGGAAAAATCCTTATCGAAAGCCTCCTCTTTCTGGGAATTGCACAGTTTGTCATTATTGTGATTACATAAAATTATTTGTGAATAATTAATTATTAATTTTATGATAAGGAAATATTTATTTGATGTGGATATAAATGATGGATTTATTTATGTGGTTATAAATGAAGGAATTAATGTTGAGGTGTTTTATCATCGAGATTTTGTCGGATTGGAGGTATTAAAAGATCAAATCGGTGTTCTTAAAGCTATATTGCGTGAGTAATAATTTTAATCCAACCGTTGGATCATTGTGATTTTTGGATGTGTTATACATATATAAGTTGAGTATATATCCACAAATTTTGAACCATTAAAAATGAACGTATGATTTGTTATGAATTTTAAAAGGTGACTGGTTCAAAAATTATTGAAGTTTTGGAATTTATCATTTTGGTGGAAAATTCTAGAATTGGTGGGCCCCACTTTTGGTTGGTGAGAAATGTGCTCAAATTGAATTTTAAATGTGGTGGGTGGCAATAGTAGTAGGTAAAGCCATCAGGTAGCAGGTCAAGTCTGCTTCGACGTGCTAACATTTTCCTATAAATAGGGTGCTGAGTTAGAATTGAAAATCACACCAGAAACATAAGCTTTCTCTCTTTCTCTCTCTATATTATCGAGCGTATTTTGTGAGTATTTAGATACTTTGAGAGTTGCTATTCATAGACAAGTTTCATTCAAAGATCATATCCATACATTTCATTCCAAGAAATCTTTGTTTTTTGAGGTAAGGGATGTTATTTTCTTCGTAAATGATATTATTTTCTTCAATATCATTATGCTGAAATATTGATATGAATTTTATTGTGAAAATTCTACCTTTTTGTGTCGGGGTTACTATTCACGTATACGACACTATTCACGTATATGACACTATTCACAAATACGGTACTATTCACGAGTATTGTTCACGAAGTAGGATTTTTCTTGAGGAATTTCTACCTTTTTGTGTCGGGGTTATTATTCACGTATACGGCACTATGCACCGAAAAATAAAAATTTTCCTTTATCGTCCCAGATGTCTAGTATGGTTATTATCTTTGATTGTATCCATATTTTGATCTTTATTTTTGAATTCTACTTCACAATTGGTTATTATGGAGTATTATTGCACTTGGATAAACTGTTATACGAATCCCTAATATTTGTCCTTCTGTCTCATTGTATTCGTTTTCTTTAAGATATTTTTCATCATCCTCAGTCCTAAATGATGATATTACTGAATATCTTTGGCTTGTAGTGCAAAGATGTATGATTACCGATGAATATCTTTGGCCGTAGAGTGCAAAGATGAACAGTGTTGAGATGAACATGACCAACCGGGTGATATGAAATGAATATCTTTGGCCGTAGTGCAAAGATGAATATTTGATTCAAGATGTATATTTATTGATGTTACAGGGATAAAATATTGATGATGGACTTTTAAATTCATAGATGATAGTAGATTTCATTCTCTACTTAACTCTTCTAATGAATTGTTGTTTCAGCTGCAGTTGTTGATCTAAAACTTGTTGTCTATTATATTCTATCGATTTTTCCTCTGTTGAAGACTAAGGATAATTTGTTGTATATTATCTTAGTCATAATATTCTTTATTTGGGCTAGTTGAGCTCACCCTTTTCCTTTTTGTTCCATTTTTCTTTAAGAGGTGAGAATATAGCAGGATCTAATGGGGTATGGAGTGATGGTTCTAGAAAGTTGTTTTAGCGGTCCTCACTATTTTGTAAAATAGTGTATTAATAATTGTAATGAGGATTTTATCTCGAGTGTGGATGATCTAGACAATATTTGTATTTAAACTCACGATATGTGTTGTCATATTTTGCTCGAAGAATTGATTTATTTGTATGTAAACTTGTTTCACATATATATGTATTGGCGTATTTTGGGTTGATGGAATGGACCTATTTTGGGGTTGTAACCTTTTTCCAACCCAAAAACCCAAGGATATCTTTTCTCGACTAGCCGACATTACTTTAGTGGAAACTCTGGGTTTTAAAGTTGGGGCCCCAATAGTTTGGTACTAAGTGTTGCTCACCTTAGGGGCTTGAAAACTCCTACGACCTCTCGCCAAGATCCATCAAAGGCTCTTATGACTACATGACTAGTCTAGACTCGATTTGGATTAATCTTCATTCTTTTCAACGTGTTATAGGGACAGATGTTCAAGGACGATCCACCATCTATCAACACACCTCTTATGACACATCCTGATGACATTAGTGCTATGTGCAATGACTTGCAATGACCCGTCCCTTCTGATGGCATGTTATCATTAGTGAAATATATCACATTACTGTTAAAAATGTGATCTATCAAATGATGAAACTTCTCGGTATCTATCTTCTTTGGCAAGTGAGCTTCTTCCAGTACTTTCACTAAGACCTTGCGATGATCTTCTGAAGATAAAACCAAATCCAGAATGGATATATGTCGGGGTGCTTCTTTTAATCTTTGCACCACTTTAGCTTCATTATGCCCCATTTTGTTGAGAAATTCTTTAATTTTCTCCTCGAACACTCTTTCCTTGGATTTAATGAATGACGTTATTACTTGCTAAGGTAGATACAACGGGTTTTCCTTTGATGTAACAGTAGTGTGGTTTGATGTCAATCCCACATCTTTCCCATAGTTCTATGGGACTCTTCAATCTGATTACAGGATATTGCGGTCTGAATGGCAACATCAGAGGCTCGGGCGTAGCCACTCTCATAGGATTCTTTCTCTCTTGATCCCTTTTTCCTTGAATTATCAGGGGCATTGTAGGCAAACAACCTTAAGCGGATATGACTGCTATAACTTCCCTCCATCTCTGTGTTCCAATAGGAAATATATAATCTTCTTTAGACAGGGTATTACCACTATTTACCATTTTGGTCACCACTATCGATCATATGCAAAATGACATATTCAACATGAACATAACTAAACAACATTATTAGACAAATACTAAGACTCCCCCAAACATAATAGAAACAATGTCCTCATTTGTTAAAATACAGCGATAAGGCACAAGAGGACTTCCCTGTAGTAGTTAAGCAGGAGGTGGCACCTCCTTAACGTTGGAATCTGATGGTGGATAGGCTGGTAGTGGCTGTGGAGTTAGAAATTGGAACTGGTAAGCAACGTTGGGATTCATTTTGGAAAACACCTCTGTCATGGAAGCATTGAAGGCATTTTATGTGGTCAAGGCGTGATCTTGCCGTGCTGCTATTCTTTTCAACTTCCTATCCTCCTATCTATCCCTATCATCATTGTCGCTGCAGGCTTCGGAACTGAGTACTAAACATATATTTTGTAGACTGATGACCCCTTGCAGCCTCCTTAGTACCCTCAAACATTTTGTCGGCTTTAAATTCATCATCCTAAGAGCTATCTTCAGCGTCCTCCTCCTCAGGAGCATCAAGAAATATAAATCCCATCCCTCTAGGATGTGACTCTCCTTCAGTCCAGACTGAGTATCGCGCAATGAGACGTGAGTTTAACAATTGAAGTGGTTGCTACACAGGCTCATCCGTTGACCATCTAACTCTTGACTGTTGACACAGTCCACATATAAGGGAGGGGTGTGGCAACCCCCCGGAGAATGGGCCTCGCAAGCAGCGTCTGATAGAGAAATTGATAATGGCACCTGTGACGCCCCCAAAATAGGCATACATCACCTATTCTGAGTCGCCAAATACATGGTACAGAATACAAATACTATCTTTAATATACAACAAGAAAGCTGTGAGTTTTAATACAAATATTGTCTTCTAGACAATATCCACTCTCAAAATAAGTCCTCATTACATTTATTGTCACACTATTTAAATGTAATAGTGAGGACTACTAATACTATCATTTGACCGCCACTGCTCCTCGACTAGTCCCACAGCCACGTTCTCATTTCCTCAAGAGAACAAAGAAGGAAAGGTGAGCTCAACTAGCCCAAAGAAGAAATATTATGACTAAGATAATGCGAATAAAATATCATTAGTCTTCAACAATGTTAAACCGATAAAATACAATAGACATCAAGTTTAATCTGCAGTTGAACAAGCAATCCATTAAAAGAGTCAAGTAGAGAATAAAATCTACTATCTTTTATGATTTAAAAAGGTTTTTCATCTCTTTTATCGCTGAGACTCAGCTTAATAAATAATCTACATCATCTCTGCACTACGGCCAAGGATATTCATTAGTATCACGACCACAAATTATCCATGCACTACGGGCCAAGGATATTTGTGTATTCATCAACGGTCCTGATCATGCCATAAAACGATTCATCTTTGCTCCCTTGGCCGAAGAGAATCCATAGCCATAATCATACCAAAAATCGCCCATCAATGCACTACTACGCCAATGAGGACTTTTTCCACATCATTTGTAACATTACTACCATGATTATATCGAATAATCCCTCGAGTCATAATCATACCAAGTCCATCTATGCACTATAGGCCACAGATGACTTTCAACATAATATAAACATGAGGATGATGACAATGATATAAGAATTCAATAAAACAAGTTCATGAATTAATTTATCCAGGAACTAATAACGTCCAAATTGTCAACATGATATTTCTTTGTAGAGTAAAATTCAAGAATGCTCAGAAGAATATTTCCATGAGAAGATACTGGATGAAGCACAAGTATCAAGGATATTCCACTAATTTCATGGAGTATAGAAATCAAAACTTTAACCAACTGAGTATAATAAAGAATGGAATAACAAAAGAAATCACCATGTATGCGGTATTTCGTGATGTATGCGAGTTATTCCAATGAATAATAAATAATCGGAACCAAATCAAAGTAATACGACCGCATGTAATATTCCAAAAGAATAATAAAGGATGGAATAACAACAAAATCACCATACATGCAGTGCCCAGATGAGCAGGTTATTCAACGTAATAATAAATAACGGAATCAGTCCCACGTAAAACGCATGTAGATAGGATATTCCAACGTAATAATAAAGATTTAACCAGTCCCACAGTAAAATGCACGTAGACAAGATATTCCAATGAATAATAAAGAATGGAATAACGGTAAGAATTTCACTAAGTATAGGTAGCAGCACATATACAAAGTTATTCCAATGTAATAATAAAGAATGGAATAACAAATGTAAATCACCAAGTATAGGGTAGATCATGATATATAGGTTATTCCAACCAATAATAAAGAATGGAATAATGTAAGTTCTCTTCATGAATATAAAAAAAATAATACCCCTTACGAGTACAACAAATAATATCCCTTACCTTATAAAGAAGAGTACTCCGACGGTAGGGCGAGGATATACTTGAAGAAACTTGCACTACGCTCAAAACTTTCTTAAACGCTAAAGAAATACGCTCAAGATTATAGAAGAATAATTTTCTCTATAGTTTCTCTCTCTAGAGTTTCAGTGAATTCGTAAGAAATAATGAAGGAACGAGCTTATTTATAGAAGAATGGATCAATAAGTAACCAATCCATGAACTATCGGTCCAGTTGATTTACTTTAAGCAGACGGTCATTCAGTTGGTTTAAAATAAAATATAATATATTCTATTTATAATCTAATAAAACGAATAACTTTTGAAAAGATTTTACTATCTGAAACACTATGCAGTAACTATACAAATACTATGCATAATAAAATATAATATAATCTAATTATTGTCTAATAAAATAGATAACTTTATAAAAGTATTCTGCTTTTATATAAAAAGATTTTACTATTAGCCTAATAAAATGAATAACTTTATAAAAGTATTCTTTTTATATAAAAAGTTTTTCTATTTTATTACATTAATAATAATAATAAAACAAAACTTATATATATAATATATATATATAACAATCAACAATAATTGAATCAAATAACGTGAGATACTATGCAAAGAACTCATCAGAATAATTGAACAAAACGAGTGACTTCTTACATAAGCATCAATAATCAATACTGCAGTGCTACTTATGCAACCACGCCATACATCGCACTTTTTACTAACGAGTAGTTCAACAAGATTAATAACAGAAAACTTCCGCCATTATTTTCATAAAAAATATTTTTGTCGCTTTCTCGATCAAGACAATAATTACATTGTGGGGTCCACTTAATGATTGTCTTCGTCATTTAATATTCTCCGACATAAAGAATATTCCCCGACCAATCGAATAATATAACAACTTGCATACTTTGCAAAATTTATAAATATTACCCACAACTATAACATTATATTAAATCCACACCATAATATTCAAAAAAAAATTGAGAAATTTAAATCTTTATTCGTAAAATTTGGGATTTTACAGCACCCACATTAATATCAAAAATTTTCACAATGGCATACAATAGTAACACCTTTTCTTTAGTCACCTCAATCATGTGTGTGGATGTAAACAATTTTGTGCAAAGAAAGGCATACCAAATCTTGCCATACTGACTTAAATCCTTACTCATGAAAAGAGTCCCATCTTTCTTTCCTTTCACCCATGTTGTGCCAAGCTTTGATATCTCAGTTAGTATTTGATTATAATTAGGGTTGCTATCTCAAAGCTGCGCATATTGGCAGACGATTGGGGTGACCACATTGTAAAATTCATTGATAGATTCAGGACCAAATGGAACTTGTTTGCCACGGATAAATGTAACAAATGATGCTTTATCGTCTGCATTTGCGTAGAACTCTTTCACAATTGTCACAACTGCAGGGTCTGATTGGTCTGTGAATGTGTCCCAACCTTGTTCATTAATTTGTCGCCTCATCTGCCCGTCAAAAGAATCAGGTCGCAACCCTCTCTTTGGTGTCAATGCCTTTAGTGTAAAGTATTCATATTTATCAGCCGCCAAGGCACTGATAAATTTCCTTTTATCGAAGTTGCGGGTTGGCGGTGATGACCCTTCACCCCATTGACATTTAATTGGTGTTTTTTGGTGCTATTGTATAGCAATGTAATTCAAAATTCCCCCAAACTCTCACTTGTGCAATTCTTCAAACACTTGGCATACGTATGCCATAAAGAGAACTAATATATGCCAAATTGAAGAATAATTGCCAATTACGATGAATAATGACTGAAGTTGCTTACCCATATTGAATTGCTTTACTCTGTGATGATAAAGAAGTTGTTTACTACCAATTGTAGAGCTTTCCCCTCCTTCTTTGCCTAAAATCTGAAATTAAAGACAAACCCTAGATTGTGGGCTTGAAAATTTAAGAATTGGATGTGTATTTAGTGTAGGATGGGAGAGATTGGGGTTGGGATTATATAATAATGCTATTAAGGATGGATTTGGTGTGAAGTGGGATGTTATGGGGCGAAATCGTGGGTATTGTGTTGCTTTAGTTTTGGTTTTGAGAGATGGGAGTGGAGAGGGCACGATCAACAGAGTGTTTTTAAAAATTGGATTCCTGTACCCCCGCCGGGGCGGGATCCTTTAGCCTTCAAAAGCCCGTCTGGGCAGGCAGATACATAGATCCCCCCAGCTGGGGCGGGCATGTCAGGCTTAGAAAACCCCCGCCGAGTCAGGGTATAAATTCCTGCCAAAAAATTTTCTACTTTAGTTTTCTGATCTGCACACACGTATAACTTCCACCTTTGTTCATGAAATCCATTAAAAACCCAAAAGGTAAGTTAATCACATACCAATTGAGTAAGAATGTTGTGATTCACTTGCAAAGACTAACTAACTACTATATGAATTACAAAATTTTAAATACTACAAACTAACGTTAATAACTAAGTTACTGAACTACACAATGTGAAACTAAATACTGCAATTAATCAAGAAAATTGGGTTGCCTCCTAATGAGAGTTTTTTTTAAGTCTTTCAGCCTGACTACTCCCTGAGTTATAGCGTATCGGCAAGAATGATCGCGATGGCTTGATTATCGACGTCACCACCCTAATAATGCTTTAGACGTTGCCCGTTGACTTTGAATGTTTCCAGTGCATTTTGGCTATAGAGTTCAATGGCGCCATGTGGGTAAACTTTTTTGATGGTGAATGGCCCCGACCATCTTGATTTAAGTTTCGCAGGAAATAATCTCAGTCGCGAGTTGTACAATATCACAGCTTGGCCAAGTTCAAACTTCCTGTTCAAAATTTTCTGGTTGTGCCACTTCTAGACCTTTTCTTTGTACAACTTAGAGTTCTCATAAGCTTGTAGAAGAAACTCATTCAGCTCATTAAGTTGCAGCAATCTTTTCTTGCCCGTAGCTGTTTGATCAAAATTCAACTTCTGAATGGCCCAATATGTTTTATATTGAAGTTCAACTGGAAGGGGACACGCTTTCCCATAGATAAGTTAATATAGAAACATACCAATTGGTGTCTTGTATGCTGTTTGATAAGCCCATAAATCGTCATCCAATTTCAAAGACCAATCTTTTCTGTTCTGATTCATTACTTTCTCTAAAATTCTATTTAATTCTCTATTTGAAATTTCAGCCTGGACACTCGTTTGGGGATGATTGGCCGTTAAAACCCTGTGATTGACCCCATATTTTTCCAAGACAACTGTAAAGAAATTATTATAGAAGTGAGTTCCTTTGTCACTTATAATTGCTCTCGGCGTGCCAAATTTCATGAAGATGTTCTTCTGAAAGAATTTTAAAACAACTTTGGCATCATTCGTAGGGAGTGCCACAACTTTAACCCAATTTAACACATAATCCACAACTAGGAAGATGTAAAGATTGTTGTATGGAGGCAAAAAAGGTCTCATAAAGCCAATCCCCCATATATTGAAAACTTTGACTTCTAGGATTGTGTTGAGCGGGATTTCATTCCTTTTTGAGATATTAGCCACCCTTTGACATCTATCACAACTTTTTACAAACTGGTGGGCATCTTTGAACATAGTTGGCCAGTAGAATCCTGCCTGCAGAACTTTTGTCGTCGTTCGCTCACTTCCATAATGCCCCCCATATACAGATGTGTGGCATGTGTGCAAGATATTATTAACTTCACTGTGGGGCACGAATCGATGAATCATCTTATCCGCACACTATCTGAATAGATAAGGCTCATCCCACATGTACCACTTCACATCATGTAGGAATTTCTTTTTCTTCTGATGTGTCATGTATGGAGGAAGGATCTTGCTCACCAAGTAATTAGCAAAATCCGCATACCATGGAAATTTTGAATTTGTTAGTTCCCGGAAGCACAATAGTTATCTAGAAGGGGGGAGGGGGGGGGGGGGGGGTTGAATAGATATTAAAACCTTTTCTTTTTATAAAGACTATTTTGATAAAGATCTTATGCACAGCGGAATTATGGTTTCTTTGAAATCCCCTTTAGATAGTGAGTTAAAGAGAGTAAGGCAGTTATGCCAGTTATAGTAGTTATAGCAAGAATTAAAATAGACACAGTTGTTTTTAAGTGGTTCAGAGCACTTAAGGCTCCTAGTCCACTCTTCTACTCCTAGAGTAGGAAATCCACTAAGAATATCTTTTACACTTTCTGAATCTCACAGATTCCTTCTAGACCAGTAGTCTAGGCACTTCTTAGTTCACTCTTGAACTCTTCAAGTTCAGCAGACTTGGTTCTTCACAGTTCACTTAAAACTCTTTAAATTCTTCAGACTTGGAACTATTACTACAGTTGATTAGTTGCTGCAGAGATTGTGATTGAGGCTACTCAGTTGCAGTTAAGCACTTGTTCGAAAGAACTGAGTAGCTGAGCAAGCTTCCTCTTTTTCTCAGATCGTAGAGTTGAGCGTTGAGTGTTCTTGTGCGTTTTGTTCAATACTTGCTTACCCCTCTCATATGTCTGTGTTCTATATATATGAGATCTTTGAGATCTATTCGTTGAAGTCATCTGTTGAAATATTAAATGTGTTTGACATTTCTGAGCTTTGATGGAGACCTTTCTGCACATCTTCTGGATTATAATCTGGCCCACTAACACAACAGACTACGTTTTCACCTAACACCTGAAAAGGTGTTTTCCTCTGTCCAATGTTCCTTTTCTTAACTTCTTGAATACGTTCCTTTTGATGAATACTAAGGATATATTTTGTACCGTTGGGACTGGTGAGTGCTTCAACGTTCAAAACTCATTCCACATTTGTTGGAATTTGTCTCCAGACAAAAGGTAGGCCTCGATGCTTCTAACACAAGTTAGATGATACTCTACGATCCATATTGTGGTGACTTATCTCATTGGTGCATGGTCTAAAGAGAACACTACGATTCTTATCAAGGGTTTGCATACTATGATCTTTGCACACTACTATCTCTGAGTTAGCTTTGGCAAACATCTGGACCACTCTACGATTTCAGAAGAGGTCCTTCAAGGCAGATACACTACGATCTTCTAAGCTCTATGATCCTGCCTTGGCTTCTGCAATCCGTTGATCAGCTTGGTAGACTACAATTCTTGTTGACGCCTATCTATACGTTACAAGTTATAGATCAACCTAACATCTTTGATCTCTTTATCTATACATTTGTTTACAGAATGATGAACATTAAAAGCTAGGATCAACCTAACAAATTTGATCTATCACTAAGCCCTTGTACATATATTCCTTGAAGGGCTTTACATATAATCATGAGTATTTGCTTTAAACATCAAATCAAGATATGCATTCTTCCAACAATCTCCCCCTATTTGATGTTGACATAACCAAGGAGATTTGTTGTCATGATTATCAATATCTAGATGCATTTTTAGTAAAGTAAACGTGACTTAGTATTTCAGTGAGCAGCTGAAATTTCTAGAGAATAAGCATGAATTTATTGATGTCTGAGAAGTAGATATTATAGATAAGCTTTACATCAATAAGAATTTAAGTTTCAACAATCTCTATTTCTTCGGCCTTTTGCTTCTCGGACGATTTGCATGTTCCTCAGCTCTCCTTTTTCTGCTTGCTTTATCTCTCCTGGCTAGATCTTCCAGCTCACTTGGGCTTAGTTTTGGATTTTGATCATGTCTGTTCATGAATGCTGGATCTCCTATTTGCATTCTTAGACCTGTTGGTGTCACCTCATGAGAGCTGGTAGAAAGCCTTTGAGTTGTTAATGGTTGAGCCATTAATACTTCCTGCTGATCTCCACGATGAGCATCAGATCGTTGAGGCCGATGGTTGGATCGTGGAGTCTCTTGGTGAAATTTCCTTGCAGGACTTCTTCTTGATGACTGACCTAAGAATGTGCCTCTTCCTCTTCCTTTGCCTTGATCTCTATCTTGACCCGCCTTCCCTTTATTATCCCCCTTTATGTCAGCATCAAGGGTTCGAATGTCGTCCGAGAGGCGATCCAGTCCTTGGACAAGCTCGTTGAGCTGACTTTTGGTCTGAGTAATGTCCTCTCTATTTTCTTCGATCAGAGCTTCAGATCTAGCTTCCCTTTGTTGAAGGATGGATAGAATGTTGTTTATTTGTTGGCCATTGCTGACATAAAATTTTTGGAATTCTTTGACAGCAGTTTGTAAATTGAGGAAGCTTTCCAACATGTGTTTATTCTGATTTTCTTGGTTTGTCTGTAAGACAAGGATGGCTTCTTTGTGTTTCTTAGCTGCCTGAAAGTGAAGATCATCCCTGTCTTTTATGCTCTGAATCATTTGCTTGAGGAGCTCTTTAAATGTCTTAGAGAGCGTAGAGCTTAGGGAGCTTGGGAGATTATTGGCAGCATTTATCATTGATGTCAATCTCATCTGAATGAGTTCAGTGTGTTCTTCAAGACTCTCATCGAGTTCCTTGACCACTTTCTTAGATATTTCTGATAAATCAGCTTTGGTGGGCAGCTCTGATAGAAGGTCGTTGAGATGGGGAATTTGTGAAGGAGGTGGTGTGCTTTTGAATTGATCTTGCAAGGAGTAGAGGGCAAGATCAAGATTGAAATATTTGTTGCTGGATGAGGAGGGAATATCTGATGGAGGGGCTTGTGTTTAGATGTTTAGGTTCGGTGGCTCTACGATTTGAGGTTGAGACTCTATAATTAGGCTAATTAGTGATCGTAGAGATGATGGATGATCGGAGAGAGATGATGGAAGGTGGTTCATCGTGTATAATTTTGACTTTTATTTAGTGGATTTGGTTACTTCAACCATTGTAGAAAAATTGGGCAATTCTACTGAACCGGAAATTGATTAATGGGTCAATGTTATTCTTTGAAGAATTACTTCTTCTTGAACCATTAATCTTCACAAATCCATCATAAAATTGACTAAATGAGGATGATGGCAAAACATGTGATTAACTTTAAATTTGGGTTGATGGATAGATAGTAGACTGCAAATTTATTCTTTCTGTACGTGCCCCATCAATGCCCACAACTATGATCTCGACCTCTTCACCTTCATCTTCTTCTCTGTTTTCGCTGAAGGATTCCATTATATCAATGGCCTCATGATGTTCTTGCACTAGGTTCTTCGTCATTGCCTGCAAGAGTCTCTTCTTCTGCCATGGATGTGTCATGATCCTCCCCCTCAACTTGATCATCTTCTTGTAAGATTAATAGCTCCCCCTCAACTGGAGCACCTTCTAGGATGGGGGCTTCAGGCATCTCCTCCTCAGAAGGTGTATTCTCTATTATTGGGGCTTCAGGTGTCTCCCCCTCAGTCTGAGCTTTGATTTCTTGGCTTTCATTTCTGGTTCCCTTTTGGCAGTCAATTCTTTGTCTTCCCTTTTTAGTACTTCTTCATTGACAAGAATATATTTCTTGACCGGTTTTCTTTTGGGTTTTCTAGACTGAACCACAGCTTTAGGACTTTCTTGAACTTCAGTTTTGTCCTGCTGATCAGCCAGAATGTTTGATGTAGCTACCTCCTTCCTTGACGTATTTGGTTTGACCTCTACGATCGAAGAGATGGATGGCCCTTTTGATTTGTGGCTGATTTTATTCTTCTTCAGCAGCTGAGAGATGGTAGCTCTATCTTCTTCTACCTCAGCCTGCTATTCCTTCCTTCTTAGGATCCTTAGAGTCTCAATGTCTAAGGACTCTACAGGCTTATCGATAGTGGATCCCTGAGGCTCTTTTACAGTTCTTTCTTTTAGCTTTCTTTTGCCCTTGCTTTTTCTGACCAAAGCAATGGGTTCTTCTTTGTTAGTTTCTTCTTCTTCTTCTTCTTCTTCTTGATTCTAATAACCCATATATTTCCCTGGCACTCTGATTCCTTTATTTCACCGTTCTACCATCGGATTCAGACATCATCCGCACATTTTTAGCTGGATTCCTTTTCCAGTTCTCGAATAGTTGCTGGGTCATTCGATGGTTTGGATTAATGGCTTCTCCTTCATCGTCCTCAATTAAGTCACCTAGAGCAGCCTGTAAGATGATCCTTATAAATCACCCATAGAGCATCTTTTGAGAGCTCTTTGTCTTCTTTGAGCTGATTAACCATTTCCTAATCCATTCAAGCAATAAAGCCCCACAGTTGAGTTGTATTTCATAACATATGGCAGTCATGAGCTTGAGTTGCACCTCATTCACGGAGTCATGACCAGAGCTTTTGCAACATATGCATTTTCCAACAATATCAGCTAGAAATTCATACCTCTGTGGAAACTCCTTCTTCTTGTATCCTTTGACAGAGGGGGATTTCTTGTGGTGCATCTTTTTGAGTCCTTTATGGAAGTCTATGCCATCTATGGATGGATACCCTTCAGGTTTGAGACCTAGGGCTAGATTGATGTCCTCACCCTTTAGTCTGATTTCCACGTTCCTGACTTTTCGTAGTGATGGTGTTGTTTTCAAATACACCATTGTTGTAGAATTCTTTTACCAGCTTAGGGTAGATCAGTGTGTCTGTACTCAAATCTTCTTCGAGACCTGCTTTCTTCAGTAACGACAGAGTCTTGTGAAATTTGGGTTCAACTATTTTGAACTCGTTAAAGCAGAGTCTGTAGTCGGATATAACACTGGAAGCTGCCATTGATTTTCTTGCAGGAAGTGTGTCTGACTGAGCTTTCTTCTGGTTTAGGGTTTCTGCTTGAGAGAGGAAGAGAGGGATGATCTTTTGAACTTCAGATTTCAAAAAGATGATTTTAATTTGTACTTGTAACTTCCCTCTCTCGATTTTGTTTAGTGGGACAGGTGTCAAGTTTTGCTTGGCTCTATGAGTCTGACTCAGGAGGATTGTACTAAATTGTCCTTAACCTTTTCTGAGCTGATTTATATATTAGGAGGACTACGATCGTTGAGATGGTCCTTGGAATCGTCGAGTCTGTTCTGCGTTCGTTGAGTCTGTTCAACAATCGTTGTGTCTGTTCAATATTCGTTGAGTTTGCTCAGCTATCGTTGAGTCTATTTTCCAATCGTCAAGTCTGCACTGCGATCATCGAGTCTGACTTATTCTTTGTGATGAACTTTTTGACTTTGCATTCTTCTTGGTTCAAGGTAACTCAGGAAGGGCCAACCTCATAGAGTGAATCAAGGGTTAGGTTTGTTCCCGAGGTACTTGTTTAGAGAGATTGCTTTTTTTTTATTATTGAATTTCAGCATCACAGAATGCTTCTTTGTTCTGAAGGAACTCTGCTATAGTTGAATCTGCACGGCGAACGTTGAGTTTGCACTGCGATCGCTATCTTTTATGACACTTTGGCTCTACGATCGTGGACTTCCTTTGATCATGTCTATGATTTTGAACATAACCTTTAGATCTGTATGGTTAGCACAAACTAGAGCATATTTTTCATGGTTGCAAGTTAAGCATGCCTAGCTCACTTATTAACTTGTTAAATCTGGATTCATCTAGAGGTTTTGTAAAAATATCAGCTAGTTGATTTTCAGTAGGGATATATTGTAAAGATATAGTTCCATTTTGCATATGATCCCTAATGAAGTAATACCTTATTTATATATGCTTAGTCCTAGAATGCATGACAAGATTATGAGTTATAGCAAATGCACTTGTGTTATCACAATGAATAGGTATGGATTTGAATTCAAACCCATAATCTGCTGGCTGATTTTTCATCCATAGGATCTGAAACACGACAAGAATCGCCAAAGAATAATGTATGTATTCAACTTACGCGATCGAAAGTGATATCTTGAATTTTGCTTCTTGCTAAACCAGGGACACAAGTCTGTTTTTCTAGCAATTGGCAGTGCCATGGTACTTTTTCTATCAATTTTGCGACTGCAAAATCGACATCTGTGTATCTATTAGCTTAAATGAGGACTCCTTGGGATACCAAAGCCCCAGTGGGGTGTACCCTTGAGATACCTAAAAATCCTCTTTACTGACGATTAAATGAGATTCTTTAGGACAAGCACGAAATCTAGCACAAATGCATGTTGCAAACATTATATCCGGTCTCTTCGCGGCGAGATATAAAGAGAGCCTATCATACCTCTGTTTTGAGTTATATCAATACTTTTACCCTTTTCATCTTTGTCGAGCTTGGTTGCGAGGAGCAATTGGGTTTTTCATGGGAGAGGCCGATTCTTAAGCCATACTTCTTAAGTAAGTCTTTAATGTACTTGGCTTGGTTGATGAAGATTCCTTCATCGATCTTTTTACTTGAGTCCAGGAAGAAGTTTAGCTCTCACCCATCATGCTTTCATTTCAAACTTGCTCTATATAAGCTTGGAGAATCTCTTGCATAGCTTTTCATCGATGAACCCAAAGATAATATCATCAACATATATTTGAACTAATAGGACTTTATCTTTATGCTTTCTAAGGAATAGTGTGGTATCTACTCTACCTCTAGTGAATCCATTTTCAATAAGAAAGTTACTTAGTGTTTCATACCATGCGCTAGGTGCTTGTTTAAGACCATATAAGGCTTTGTCTAATCTAAAGACATAATAAGAAAGAGATGGATTGATGAAACCTGGAGGTTGCTCTACATAGACTTCTTCTTGAAGTTCACCATTCAAGAATGCACTTTTGACATCCATCTGAAAGACCTTGAATTTCATGTGAGCAGCAAAGGCAAGGAATATTCTAATGGCTTATAGTCTGGCAACAGGCGCAAATGTCTCATCGTAGTCAATGCCTTCTTCCTGAGAGTAGCCTTTGGCCACTAATCTAGATTTATTCCTGGTTATCACTCCATCTTCATCCATCTTGTTTCTGAAGACCCACTTGGTTCTAATAATAGGATGATTCTTTGGTCTTGGAACCAATCTCCATACTTTGCTCCTTTCGAACTGATTATGTTCTTCTTACATGGCCTCTATCCAGCTGGAGTCTTCTAGAGCATCCTCTATCTTCTTTGGTTCCATTTGTGATAGGAAGCTTAGATAAAACCATTCATTTTGGGTAGCAGCTCTTGTTTTGACTCTTGCATTCAGATCTCCAATGATTAGATCTTGAGTGTGATCTCTTGCCCATCTGCTTCCTGTTGGGACATCATTTCTTATGCCTTCTTGTCTTAGATCTTCAAGATCTATTTCTTCTTCTTGATGTGGAGGCTCGTTGTCTGGCATAGGCCTCTCTCACGATCTCATCATTTCCTTGCTTTCAACGATTTCAAAGTTGCGGTACTACGATCGTAGTATTGAGCTCGACGACCTCGTTAAGTAGTGTATCGAGCGAATTTGTTAGTCATAGTGTCTTGAGGCATTATTTTGTCTAAGTCTGTCTCATCAAAGATGATGTGAATCGAGACTTCAACACTCAGTGTCTTCTTGTTGAACACTCTGTAGGCCTTACTGTCTGTGGCATATCCAAGAAAGATTCCTTAGTCTGATTTTGGTTGAAACTTTGTCAAGTACTACTTTCCATTGTTGAGAATGTAGCATGCACAACCGAAAACATGAAAGTAGCTGACACTTAGTTTTCTTCCTTTCCACAGTTCATAAGAAGTCTTCTTAATCGTAGAGTGTATGAGTGATCTGCTTACGAGTATAGCATGCGGTGTTGATGACTTACGCCCGAAGTACTCGAGCGGATGAAATTCTTTTTAGTAGAAGTCCTTCTAGCTTCTATTAATGTCCTGTTCTTTCTCTCAGCAACTCCATTTTGTTGAGGAGTTCGTGGAGCTGAGAAGTTGTGGCTAATGCCATTGTCTATGCAGAACTGGTCCATTTCTGAGAAGTCGAATTCTCTTCCATGATCACTCCTTATAGCCTTGATGTTCACCATCTTGAACATCTTGATCTGCTGGGAACTTGTCTCATCTTTTGAGGTTAGAAAGAACACCCATGTAAATCTGGTGAAGTCATCGACTACGACCAGAGAGTATCTCTTTCCTCCAAGGCTCATTGTTGGAATTGGCCCAAAAAGATCCATGTGTAGCAACTGTAAAGGCTTGTCAATTGAATTGGAAGTTTTGCTCTTGAATGTGCTTCTGGTCTATTTTCCATGTTGATAAGAATTGCACAGCCTTTCTTTAACGAAGTTAAACTTGGGTAGGCCTGCAACTAGATCTTTTGAAGCTAATTTGGACATGCTTTTGAAGTTGAGATGAGATAATCTTCGATGCCATAGCCAGCTCATTTCTTCAGATGCTTTAGCTAGAAAGCATATTGTCTCGTCTGAGCTCAGTTTTCCAAGATTTACTGTGTAGACATTTCCTTCTCTTGTTCCGGTTAGCTTCACAATAGATGTCTTCAGGTCTCTAACTTGACATTGATTGTTGAGAAATGTTACTTAATGACCCTTGTTATAGAGTTGGCTAATGCTTAGAAGATTGTGTTGTAGTCCTTCCACATAGGCCACTCTACTGAAGGATACTACACCATTTTCAGTTGACCCATATCCTCTTGTTTTGCAGGCTGTTGTCACCAAAGATGACCGAGGGACCTTCCTTCTCTATGTAGTTAGACTGAAGGGCTTTGTTCCCAGTCATGTGTCTTGAACATCCACTGTCCAGATACCAGGTTGTGTTTGTGGAGCTCTTTTCCTGAGGTAACATTAAACCTTCATTTTGGTACCCATACTTGCATGGGTCCTACTATGTTAGTACCCTCGGGGACCCAAATCTGCTTGATTTTGGGTCTCACATGCATGGAATTATAATGACATTTTGCTGCCTTGTGGCCAACTCTGTAGCACACACAACATTTGATATGATGCATGTTTGTGTGTGTGTGAAAGTTCTTCCTCCATTTGGACTTTTGTGGGTTATTGGTCATCCTCTTGCTAGGCTGATATTCCCTTTTCCATGGGTTCTCTTGTTTTATTATTTGTGAGGAGTATATCTTACTTCTACTATACCTTCCTGGTTGGTTCGTAGAGTTGATTTTATTGGACTCTACGATCCTTCGAGGTTGATGAGTAGTAGCTAGATTACTCTTCTCTTTTCTGAAACCTAGACCGGCATGAGATCCCTTACTCCTGGGAATATGAATTGAGTCAGCTGGGTAGGGTTTGACAGGCTCATTCTTCTGTGAGGATTTCACAAATATAATGCCTCTACTAAAACCTGTGGCATTACCAGTGCTAATTTCCTTTGCCTTTTTCACACATGACTCTGAGGTAGATTCCCCAAAGCCTAACCCTATTCTATCAGAGACACTTCTCTGGTTAGAGATTAAGGAGTCCATGGATGAAGAGGATTTATTCCATTTAGAGACTGTCTTTTCTAGATCCTCAATTTTGGAGGTTAGCCTAGACTCTCTTTGTGCACTGAGCTCATTTGCTTGTCTCAAGAGCTTATTCTCAACTTCAAACTTGGAGAGAGAATCAGTACTGAGAAGGGTTGTTTCCAATTCCTTTTGAACTTTTTCTTTCTCCTTTTAAAGGAGTGAATAGTCTTTAGACAGAACTCTAAACCACTTCATGTATTGGTGCAGATCAGATGTTATGCCATGTAATGCAGTTCTAAGGTCATTAATATCAACATCAGGAGAGTTGAAGTCAAATACCTCATTGATACTTACTTTATGTATGTTGGAGTTCTGTTTGTCCCTTGCATTTTTGGCCATCAGGCAAAGATTTGCCATTTGAGGATCTTCATCATATCCAGATTCTGGAGTTGAGTCATTGTCTGAGTCACTCCACAATCCTCCAGCTACAAGGCCTTTGTCTTTCTTCTGTAGCCTTTTGTTGCCTTTGTAATCCTTCTTTGAATGTGATTTCTTCTTGAGTTCTTCTCTGAGAGGTTTGTTGCCGTTGGCAATGAAGTGACCAGGTTTCTTGCAATTATAGCATAGGTCATTCATTTGCTCCTGGCTGCTGTAGTTGCTGACTTTCTTTGGCTTGCTGGTTTTGCCTTGTCGCATGAACCTTCTTAGTCTTTTCACCAGCATTGCAAGGTCCTCATCATCATCTTCATCGCAGTCAGAATCAACTTCAGTGCTTACTTTGGAGGTGTTATCAGTTGCTTTGAGAGCAACACCTTTATCCTTCTTTCTTCCTTCAGACAAGGTTTCTGCTCGTTGAGTCAGTTCCAGTTCGTATGTGAGAAGGTTGCCATACAACTGTTGGACTGTCATTTCATGTAAATTCTTCGATTCTCTAATGTCAATGGTTTTGGCATCCCACTTGCTTGGTAAGGCTCTCATGAACTTTATGATTAGATCTTTGTTTGGATAGATCTTTCCATAGGCTCGTAGGGAGTTGAGCAGACCATTAAATCTTTCGTAGGTGGCAGTAACGTTCTCTCCTTGAACGTAAGCAAACATCTCATATTGCTGAGTCAAAAGAGATTGTTTGTTTTCTCTGACTTCTTCTGTTCCTTCATGCATAATGAGTGGTTCTTCCCAAACCTCCTTTGCTGTTTTGCTGTTGACCACGTTTTCAAATAGATCATCTTCTAAGGATTGGAACAAGATATTCTTGGCCTTTTTGTCAAGCTGAACAACTCTCTTCTCATTTTCTGTCCATTCTCCTTTGACCTTGATCTGTACTCTGTCTGGGTTGTCTGTAGTTGGTGCAAGCTTTGTAGAAACATAGGGCCCATTCTGAAAAGTTTCAAATAGATCTTCATCTATTGAATCCATGTAAGCTTGCATCCTAACCTTCCAGTTGGCAAATTTATCTTTGTTGCACATAGGTGGCTTGCTGCCTCCTCCAGTCTTTGATTTGCTTGGTAAGTGTGCCATTGGATCTACTCAAGCTTTGTAGGCTATATTAGAGAACCTGCTCTGATACCAATTGTTAATTCCAGGAGGCACAATAGTTATCTAGAAGGGGGGGGGGGGGTTGAATAGATATTAAAAACTTTTCTTTGTATAAAGACTGTTTTGATAAAGATCTTAAGCACAACGGAATTATGGTTTCTTTGAAATCCCCTTTAGATAGTGAGTTAAAGAGAGTAAGGAAGTTATGACAGTTATAGTAGTTATAGCAAGAATTAAAATAGACACAATTATTTTTAAGTGGTTCAGAGCACTTAAGGCTCCTAGTTCACTCTTCTACTCCTAGAGTAGGAAATCCACTAAGGATATCTTTTACACTTTCTGAATCTCACAGATTCCTTCTAGACCAGTAGTCTAGGCACTTCTTAGTTCACTCTTGAACTCTTCAAGTCCAGCAGACTTGGTTCTTCACAGTTCACTTAGAACTCTTCAAGTTCTTCAGACTTGGAACTCTTACTACAGTTGATTAGTTGTTGTTGAGATCGTGATTGAGGCTACTCAGTTGCAGTTAAGCACTTGTTCGAAAGAATTGAGTAGCTGAGCAAGCTTCCTCTTTTTCTCAGATCGTAGAGTTGAGCGTTGAGTGTTCTTGTGCGTTTTGTTCAATACTTGCTTACCCCTCTCATATGTCTATGTTCTATATATATGAGATCTTTGAGATCTATCCGTTGAAGTCATCTGTTGAAACATTAAATGCATTTGACATTTCTGAGCTTTGATGGAGACCTTTCTGCACATCTTCTGGATTGTAATCTGGCCCATTGACACAGCAGACTACGTTTTCACCAAACACCTGAAAAGGTGTTTTCCTCTGTCCAATGTTCCTTTTCTTAACTTCTTGAATACGTTCCTTTTGATGAATACTAAGGATATATTTTGTACTGTTGGGACTGGTGAGTGCTTCAATGTTCAAAACTCATTCAACATTTGTTGGAATTTGTCTCCAGACAAAAGGTAGGCCTCGATGCTTCTGACACAAGTCAGATGATACTCTACGATCCATATCGTGGTGACTTATCTCATTGGTGCATGGTCTTAAGAGAACACTACGATTCTTATTAAGGGTTTGCATACTACTTTGCATCTTTGCACTTGCGTCTTTTACTTTACGTTTTCGAGATCTCTATCTTTAGCTTAGCTTTCAAACGTCTGGACCACTCTACGATTTCAGAAGAGGTCCTTCAAGGCAGATACACTATGATCTTCTAAGCTATACGATCCTACCTTGGCTTCTGCAATCTGTTGATCAGCTTGGTAGACTACAATTATTGTTGAAGCCTATCTATACGTTACAAGTCATAGATCAACCTAACATCTTTGATCTCTTTATCTATACATTCATTTACAGAATGATGAACATTAAAAGCTAGGATTAACCTAACAAATTTGATCTATCACTAAGCCCTTGTACATATATTCCTTGAAGGGCTTTACATATAATCATGAGTATTTGCTTTAAACATCAAATCAAGATATGCATTCTTCCAACAGAATTTACTCCAAATAACTGTTCATTCGAAAATAACTAGTTGATCAAACACTTATTTGCCTTGTCCTTGTCTGGATTTTCCAACCTTGAAAGATGACCAGCTACCTGATTTTTTGTCCCCTTCTTATCCTTGATTTCCAAATCAAACTCTTGAAGGAGTAGAATCCAACGAATAAGCCTAGGCTTTGCATCTTTCCTGGAAATTCGATACCGAATCGCCGAGTGGTCCGTGTATACAACAACCATTGTTCCTATCAGGTATGAGCGAAATTTGTCAAAGGCATACACGACCGCAAGTACTCGGTAGTTGTGTAGTTCAACTATGCATGCGTGAGGGTTTTACTTGCATAGTATATAGTATGAAATATCTTATCTCGACGTTATCCTAAAACAACCCCTACCACATAATCGCTAGCATCACACATCAATTCAAATGGCAGCGTCCAATCCGGTGCTATGATTATGGGAGCTATTGTCAACTTCTTATTCAACAATTCAAAAGCTGTCAAACATTCTTCATTAAATCTAAAAATTACCTCTTTCTCTAAAAGACTACATAGTGGTTTTGCACTTTTTGAGAAGTCTTTGATAAATCAGCAGTAGAATCCAGCAAGCCCAAGAAAACTGCGAATTCCTTTAACTAAGGTCGGTGGTGGTAGATTCTCAATTGTTTCCAACTTTTCCCGGTCTACTTCTAACCCTTTCGTAGAGACTTTGTGCCCAAGAATGATTCCCTCTTCGACTATGAAATGGTATTTTTCCCAGTTCAGAAAAAGATTGGTTTCCACGCAGCGTTTCAATACCATAACCAAATTCTCAAGACAATTGTCAAAGGTATTCCCATATACTAAAAAGTCATCCTAAAAAACTTCAACATTGTGCTCCACCATGTCTGAAAAATATCGCTATCATACATCTCTGAAAGGTCGTCGGTGCATTACACAGTCTGAATGACATTCTCCTGAAAGCAAAGGTGCCATATGGACATGTGAATGTAGTCTTCTCTTGATCTTCCGGTGCAATCGCTATCTGATTATACCCTGAATACCCATCCAACAAGCAATAGTACTCATGTCCGGCCAAACGGTCCAACATCTGATCGATAAATGGTAAGGGAAAGCGATCCTTCCAGGTTGCCTTAGTTAATCTTCCTATAATCCATGCTTTCCCTCCAGCCAGTCATTGTCCTAGTCGGTGTCAACTCATTATCATCATTAGTCACAACCGTCATCCCACCTTTCTTTAGTACACATTGCACTGGGCTCACCCATGAACTGTCTGCGATAGGGTAGATTATCCCAGCATCCAACCATTTTGAAATCTCATTCTTCACAACCTCTTTCATAATCGGGTTGAGCCTTCTTTGTTGATCCACTATCGATTTTGCCTCCTCTTCCAAGAGTATCTTGTGCATATATAATGAAGGGCTTATTCCCTTAATGTCAGCAATTGTCCATCCTATCGCAGAGTTGTATTCTCGAAGAACCCTCAGCAACTTAATTTCCTATAATTCGTTAAGCGCATATGCAATAATAATAGGTAGAGTATCAGAATCGCCCAAAAACGCATACCTGAGGTATTTAGGAAGAGGCTTTAGCTCAAGAGTGGGTGGCTCCTTAAGTGAGGGTTTCATCCGTGCCAATGCTTTCTCTTTCGTATGTAATGGCTCGAATGGCTCATTGAATCTACTCACTCTAGGAAATGCATCCAACATATTCAAATAGTCCACAAATTTTGGATCATCCAAGTTGGCATCTCCCAGCAATGTGTTTTCCAATGGATCCGTGTCTAAACCTCAAATCAAGTCTTCATTAACCATCTTTTTGATCACATCCATTCGAAAACACTCTTCATCATCCGTAAGGAATCTCATCTCTTTAAACACATTAAACTTCACCTATCTTCAACAATGGCCTCCCTAAGATAATAGGAATGTTCTTGTCCTCATCATAATCCAGAATGATGAAATCTCCTGGGAATATAAACTTATCCACTTTTACTAGAATATCTTCAACAATCCCCCTCGGATAAGTAACTGATCTGTCCACCAACTATAATGATATGTTCATGGGTTTAGGTGATGGCAAACCTAATTGAGTGTACACAGATAATGGCATGAGGTTCAGACTCGCACCCAAATCACACAAACATTTGTTGAAGGCCATGTTTCTAATCGTGCAAGGAATGGTGAAACTCCCCATATCCTTCAACTTCGGAGGCTACTTCCTCTGCAATACATCACTACATTCCTACGTCAATGCAATAGTCTTATAATCTTCTAACTTCTTCTTCCTCGACAAAATACACTTTATAAACTTTGCATAGCTCGGCATCTATTCTAGAGTTTCTGCGAACGGATATTTATCTATAACTTCTTGAAGATTTCCAAAAACTTTGAGAACTGTTTGTCTAACTTCTGCTTTGAACCCTCTACTAAACTTGTGGTGGAGGATAGACAACTGGTTCAACATCTACCTGATTCTTATCCACTTGTCTGTCTTCACCCTGTTTCTTTTCAACCAACTTTTCTTCTTTTTTCCTTAACATCTTTCTTTGGTAAATTTTATGCACTTTGCCCCTCTAGATGTTTACCACTTCGTAATGTGATGGCTTGACAGTGCTCATGATTTCCCCTTGGATTCTTCTCAGTGTCACTTGATAAAGTCTCTTGAGGTTTGTTATTTAATGTCATAACAAGCTGTCCCATCTGATTTTCCAAGTTCTTAATTGCCGCTGCTTGCTTTTTCATAGCTGCCTCATTATCGGATATATATTTCAACAATAGCTCCTCCAAATCGTACTTTTTCTCTTGATGTGGAGCTGACCGTTGATGCTAATTTTGGAAACTGGGGGGATAAGATGGTCGTGGAGCTTGCTAATTTTGGTTATTACTCCATGAAAAGTTCGAATGGTTCCTTGCGAGGTCTATTATAATTGTGAAACCCCAAAACCCTAACAAGATCTCGGTCATGTAAATTCAGTATTATAAATAAAATCTCTCCGTTCTGAAAGGGTTTTGTGTTATTATATACCCTGTTAAACAAATTAGGTCAAATAATTTTTTGTCCAAAAGTTGACATGCTTGACACGTCGTGCTTAAAAAGTTTCTTTTAAAAATGAACTTTTCGGTATATATATTTTGACAAGCTGCTTTGTCATTCTTACACTGACAAAATGCTTTGTCATGCTTGTTAGGATTTGTGAAAAATCTAAGTTAGGAACCCTAATATCAAAATCAAGAAACCCTAACCCTAGATTTATAAACCCTAACCCTAATTGGTTAGACTAAACCTTAGTTAGGTTATCCTAAACCCTAACCATCATTATTAAACATCAATTAGCTAGGTGCTAATAAACATCATTAAGCAACCCTAATCATAAAAACCAAAACCCTAAACAAGATTAAAGAGGATTAGGGCATAATTAAGATACTAATTTGTGCAAACTAGCTAAACCTCACCAATGCAAGTCCCAACACATCACATAACATGCTTGTAACTCCCAAGCAGTACAAGTATCAAAAAATCAGATATTTGTAGAGGCAAGTAGGTAAAAATGACATAAAAACCCTAACCTTGCAATTCTATAAATAGCAGCCCAACTTTAGTGAAAGCCTACAAATTTTCTAAGCCTAAACACTCATATATCATACCTAAAAAATCCTTGGTGATAGCAACAACAGAATCAGTAGCCAGAAATCAAAATCAAGCAAGAAAAGGTGCAAACCCTAATTTTAACTTCGATCTTTAATGCTATAATTAATTTGTAGTTTAGATGTTTAGATATGTGTAATAACATGTTAGTAAGTATGCTAAGTTGATAGAACATGTTTACAAAACATCTAGATGTATCAAATTGATGTTTTAAGCAGACTGGAAATTCTAGAAAAATAGGTCTGAGAGTCGAATGTTAGAGCCTGTAGATCCATGTATGTTAATAGTTAGGTCTGTTAATTATATGATAGTTGTAGTATTACATGAGTTCTTTAATCTGGAAAAGAAAACAGGTTCATTAGAATCATATATTGCAAGATATAGGTGGTCAAAAGTGGTTGACCGATCACGAAGTTTTGATTTCTGGGTTACCTAAAAATCTCAAGAACAGGTTGAGCTGGCTAATTTGACCAACCTTTTAATTGCTTTCTGTTTGTTGTTATGATGTATAAATGTAATGAATTAATACCTTGACATACATACATACTACATATCTATGACACTCAAATGCTTAATCAATTCATATGATTACTTGAATTACTGGTCAAAAGTTGTTGACCGAGCATGACTGTGTTTTCTGGGTTACCTAGAAAACTGAAGAACATATAGAACAGCCTTCGGCTGTACTTTGACCAACATAGATCTAGAACTTAGAATCATACTCTTTCTAAATCAGTGTAACCTATATGTACCTTGTTATATAGAATACATATTACATCAATCAAAACACAAATTTATCACACGGATTGAAAGATCTAGAAGTCACAAAACCGTTGACCGACCATGACCACTGTTCTGGGTTACCTAGAAACTCAAGAACATGGTATATGTAGGTTAAAGCATGAAATTGGTATATTGTTGTACTATTACATGAGTACTATAACACCCATACACTTCCTGTAAGAACCCGAATTTTCAGAAAATATTAAAATAAGAATTTAGTAAATAAAAATTCTTAAGGCATGAGAAGGGTTCGAATAAGAATATATATATATATATATATATATGCATTGTGAGGTATGTGGTAGGGTGTTTCATGGGGTAATATAAACTATGAATAAGTGATTTCTGTGTTTAATAAATATATTCTTATTATATATTTGTCATTTATTGAAGAGGCGAGTTATTTGAAGTAAAGAAGATGAATAGAAATTTATCTATCGATATTAAATAATTTATGTGAAATTATTTTATTATAGTAAGTTGGTGACATTAAGTATCTTTTATAATCACCAATTTCTTAAGTATATGTACGAGTAAGTATCAAGTTTAAGGTAGTGCAATCGTAACTTTAATGGTGGATGTATAGGAGCTGGGGTAAATGATTCATTCAGAGAGCGGAGGTATATACGATTTAGTAACCGATCTAACTTATTGTGAAAACAGTGTAGACGAGACGCAAACTAAAAATCTCTGTTAATTTTTCTGACATGCTAGGCAGGTGGGCTTAACTTAGTGAAGTATAAAATTAAGTCTGGTATGATGTTCAAGTTGTTGTATATGCAATGTATTATGTTAGCCCTTTGAGAAACGAAAAGAACTTAAGTGGAATGAATCAATTTGGTTGAGAAACGAATTTGTATTGAATGAATTCACTAAATAAGTTTAAAACATGAAAATATAGCATGAACACTGAATTAGAACCTTTAAAATGATTTGTTAATGTTTTTAAAGTGTTATAATTATTCTATAGATGAGTAGCTAAGAGTTTAATGAGTTCAACGAATCGAAAACCAACTAATTCTAACTTAAAATGAAGAAGTTAAGAATATTTGAAGTAAAAACATTGAGAAAACTGTAATCTGGGCAAAGCCAAGCGTGGGTGCACTGCTGATAAGTTGGTTTTGTACCTACTTATTCGGTATCTGTTACTTGAAGTATTTGCTTATTCTCATGTTTCTTAGTTACTTTTCATGCATTTTGTGTTTATTTTGTAGATCTTATGCTTGGGAACGATGTGAGCGACTATTGGTATGAAAACGCTAGGAAAAGTAATCCAGATATCATTTGGGCTTTCATGTTCATATTATGTTCTTAGCTTGGAACTTGGACTATGTTGTAGAGCTTCTTCTTAACTTTTCAAACATCTTAAATCATTCTAATCGGAGTTCGGATGCAAGAGTTAAGATCTTTGTACCAACGGACGTCGAACTTCGCTATTTTGGTTAGCCATTTTCATAGCAGTCACTTCCAGACCAATTTCAACCTTCATCCGGCCAGAATTTCTCAATCATCAAAGAATGAAAGTTGTAGAGCTCGTCGATATCTTCAATTTGATAGGTGGCAGGCCCCGTAACTCTTCTTGGATCAAAAGCTATGGCCATTTTACCAGAGAACACTGCAGTAGAAAATGGACCGCTTGGGCGCGCGAATTTGTAGTGCATTTCCGGCGCGGCCGTGCGCGACCCTGGAGCCAAAAAACGTGATTTTTTACTTGAGCGCGGCCGCGCCCAACTTCAGCCAATTCTCACATGGTAGCATGCGACTTTGGGTGTTGACCAAAGCTGACTTTTCATTAAATAGTGCAATTGAAGCGTAATTTGGAGAGGGGTTCAATTAGGGCTTATATATTAGACGTATTTTCATTATGTAAGATAGATTCCACCCCTTGGGGGCGCAAGCTACTGCTATTTTCTTTCTTTAACTTGGAATAATTAGATTAGAGTAGATTAGAGTAGTGATTTCTAGAGTTGATTAGATTGAAGACTTGAAGCGATTGGAAAGCATTGGAGATTCAACCTTGGATCAAGAGAACAGATTTGCACTACCATTCTCTATTTTTACTCTCTCTTTGATTCCTAATTGTATCTTATGATGTTTATTCAATATGTGGATGATAACTTTAATTCAGTCATGATTTAAACACTATTCTGAGATTGTAATGGATTCTATGGATTAATTATTTCTGATATGTTTCATTGATAGCCTTATTGATTTTTATGGGTTTGTCTATTAAGATTCATGCTTAATTGCTTAGTTGATTAGCCATCAATTATTGTGATATTCCATATGGACTTGAGAGATGAAGTATGGGTTTGGATCTGATCTTAATAGCTTATGATTGTATATTCTACATTGTGTTGGGATGTATGATTTGTGCTTAGGATAGACATATATCGAGGCATCGCTCATAGTCAATTGAGAACTTGGGCTTAAACCTTAATTATTTGTAAATCACATAGACATATAATGGTTTAGGTAATGTGGGTGTTCATGTGTATTCTATCAACTGTGGATTATATGTGATATGTGTATGGTACATTGAGAGATGGCTATATTTTACTTTCGTGTTCTTGGCTAACAATCCGGTATAATTAGTTTGGCTTAACATGAAGTGTATGGATTTGAATGAGTCAATAGATGAAATTATGATCTCAGGTCTTCATTATCTAGTCTCACTCTAGGAATAGTTAGGTTTATTTAATTTCATAGTTTATATATAAAATATAATATCATTCGTTTAAATAAGACTGAAATGGTTATGGGTTAGTGCTTGGTAAACTTTATTAGTTAATTCTCCGTGGGAACGATACTTTACTTACTCTTTATTACTTGTTGATCGAGTATACTTGCACGCATATATTGATCGGTAAAATGACCAACAACTGCCCAGGAGCGCAGGTACGTGGCTGGGCACTGCCAAATGGCGTGGGCGTGCTGGTATTATGAAGAAAATGGGTGCGGCCACACCCATAGTGTGTCTGGTGTCACTGTTTTGACCTATTTTGGTAAAACAACCATTACATTTTCACATGGTCTCCGATTGAAGCGATTCAAGATGATACGGAACGAGGATGAATAAACCTACAAATTTTGTTCTTTAAGTTTTTCAATTTGAGGTTGTTCGAAGGGGTCAAAATAGTCATTTTAGGACTAATGCGTATTAGGAGGCAATCGGAGGGCGTCGGGCATGCACGTATGAAAGTGTAGTCCTCCTGACGATAAAATATGTTATTCTAAGTGATAAAATATAAATATGCATGATAAGAGACATGTCATATAACTAAGATTACTTTACTCGTAATGGAATGCATTAACATGATTTTATAAAAAAAACTTAAAGTTTTTGAGAAACGAAAGTTGATGAATTTGGTGTTTGTGACACCCCCAAATCTAGGTACTTCATTCCCACAAGACTTGGTGTTCACTTTCAATTCATTCATACTATCTACCCAAATATAATAAAATTAAATCATAAATCCTCCCTTTAAAATAGGTTTACATCATTAAATAAAACTCTTCCCAGGTTGTCTAACCTTAATCATAATTCAAATGCGGAAATAAAAATTATTACATCACATCATTAATTAAAAGTCTATCATCACAACAATAAATGAAATTACAAGTCTTCATCACTTGTACATTTTTCTCTTTCCTTTGAAAGTTGATGGCTCATCTACCTTCTGAACTTTAGCTGCAACAATTATATTTATGCAAGAGTGAGCAAAATCAAATGCTCACTAGATATAGCAATGAATCAACAAGATAATAATAACTGCCAATGAATAGGCTCACCAAAACCGAATAGTACTCTATCAATGATAACCAAAGACTGGAATCAAAATGTGGAATATATGTATTTGGGGGTCATAAGACCACGAACTATGTCCATAGTTGTAAGTAATCTTTCAACTACAACTTTAACACTAATAAGACTATAAGGACTCCTTGTACTTAGGGGGATCACCCTTCGTATAAATGTATTGTGCACAAAACATTTCAACGCTAAGCGTAAATTATCCCCTAATAATAGGGTTGTTCATCTCAGTATTTAGAGTACAAGTCCACACCAAAGTAAGTTTGGATACATTTCAAGGGTAATTTAGAATTCAACGGTCATCAACTAAGGATTAGTTGAATACAATATTGATAACGTCATGCTATGGAATAATCATAACTGAATCGACATTGTAAATTAAGATCATGCTTTAGGAATAAACTAATAGCATAAACATCAAATAATCATAATGTACCATGCTGGAACAATATTAAGCCAAGGTTATTTAGAATTGAGTACTAAGCATGCATAACCATAATAATTTTAAACGATAAAACTTGTTCAACATGAGTATATCAGGATATGTAAACTTGCATGCTAGATAACAAGTTAACGACAAGCATAACTTGTTCAATATCAGAATAAGATTTCAAAATCATAAACAAACTAAATACAAGAACTTGCTTAATCGGAAGAATAAACTTGCACAATGTAATAAATGAACTAGCTCAACGAAAGTGTAGAGTTAGATAACTTGCTCAATTGTAAAAGTAGAATTAAAGAGCTTGCTCTATGTAAAAAGATAAGTTTAGAAACTTGCCTCGAGCGTAAGCTATAATATTACACTCACGTTCACCTACACATAGGTTTAGAACCAAAATATCTCTTAGACATACTAAAATACCATAGCATATGCATTTCTAGTTTGACTTGTTACATCAGTACAAGTCTTATGCTACCATATACATTTCAGAATTTCCAAGTGTTAACATCACAACACTTATCTAACATTAATTGTATAAACTAAGTTATAACATAACACGTTCATAACTTATAATCATTTGAAACTTTGAAACTACTAACCACCTAACACGATTCTGTTTTAACCATGTTATTACAAGTTTGACACCTTAACACAACCTTAGACCAAGCTATAGGGATGTTTTAAGGTCTCCGCAGAGAGAAAGAGAACAAACTATCTTAGATTGTAGTATGGCGCAGCATTGCCATACACAAAGCTCGGGATCCAATGACATCTGCAAGCTTTTAGCCTTGGCACCAAGCGTAGCACTATGCTGCATGCACACGTATAACTTAAACAATGAACAAAGAAAGTTTAACTTAAGCCAAACAAACACGAAATTCACCCACTAAACAATATAAACACAAACAATTGGTATAAAACTATTACAAACATGTTTGCTAACATATTCAACCAATTAGAACAATTTAACATCAACTAAAACTTGTTTAATTTCTCAAATTTTATGTTTTCATATAAAAACTCAATTTTTGATATCCTTCACAAAAATCAACACTGTAAACACAATTCTTGTCCAAATTGTTTTGTTCAAACTACATTATCTTTGTTTCTTAACGAACTAGCATAAACAAGACCCAATTTAAAGTTTAACATACGAATTGACCATAAAAATTGATACTTACACAAGCCATATGGCAAACATATACACTGTCATTATTTTTCTACTTTTAAAAACGAAATTAACATACAATTCATGTTTAAACGTAAACTCTAGCATTACAATTACATATAATGCGATAATACAAATATATAGCAATAATTTTCAAAAAAATTTGCATTCACAGTAATATAGAATTTTATGCCAGAAAACTCTCATATATATATATATATATATATATATATATATATATAAGGTTATGTAAAAATACCTTTTGTTGCTTAAGAAATCCTTGCTAATCAACTGATAATTACTTTGAAACTCTCAAACTTCTTCACAAATCTCTCAGCTCTCCTCTCAAGTTTCTCTCTCTAACTCTCAACTTAGCCAAGTAACGTAAAAAAAAAAAAATGATACTAATAATAATAATACAGCATACTTATTGTAATATCAATTTCAAAATAAACGTATATATTATAAATATATTATATATTATTTATTTTATTTTATTTATATTTATAATTCAAAATTAAAATCCAAAAGCCATAAGGCTTTGTTTGTAAAAACCTTTAAATATTAAAGACTTAATATTTTAAGCCTTGTTTGGTTTAAATCAATTTAAAACTACTTTAATTATTTTAATAAACAATTTAGTTTATAATTTATAATCACATATTATTTATTTGGATTTCCATATCCAACCATTAATCAAATAAATTAATCACATACTATATTTTAAATAAATTTTCCATTTTAAAAATATCACAAAATTATAATTTCATTATAATTTTATTTAATAATTTAATATACCATTTTAAATTATTAATCAACAACATAACACCTCATGTCATATTACAACTCTCTAAATTATAAATTAATTTAATTTAGAATATTATCTAATAAATTTAGATTCATAAATATTTATTAACAATCATCACATCAATAAATATTTATTCAACAATTTCAAACAAACTCAAATAAATATTTATATAATTCAATAAATATTTAAAATTATAATTTGAAATTCTGATTGTTACATCCTTCCTCCTTACAAGGATTCTGTCCCCGTAATCACAACTCAAACAATCAAATCGTCACATTCTTTCCTCTCTTACAAAGATTCTGTCCCGAAATCAAGAGACATGAGACTAACAAATAACTCAGTGTAATTCTTCATCATTTTCGCTTTCGAGTTCCCACGTAGCCTCTTCGACATTGTGGTTCCTCCATATCACCTTCATGTAAGGTATCACTTTATTCCCGAGCACTTGTTCTTTCCTCGTCGACTATCTGGATAGAATCTTCTTCATAAGACAAATCTTTACTTGAATCGCAACGGTTCATACTCGATCACATGTTTGTAATCGGGTTTATATGGTCGCAACACCGATATATGAAAAAACGTTGTGAGCATGTTCTAATTCGAGGTAAAGCTACTTCATAAGCTACTTCCCACTCTTCTGCGTAGAATCTCGAAAGGTCCAATAAACCTTGGGCTTAGCTTTCCTTCTCATTTAAATGAATTTTCCCTTCCAAGGAGAAACTTTCAGAACACAAATTTCCTCTTTCAAATTCACGATTCTCGCTTATGTTGATCAACATACTTTTTTCGATCGATCTTGAGCAACTACTAGTCTTGCTCGATGAGTTTGATAATTTCAGGGGTCTCATCATACTCAGCTTCGGTCCTAGCAAATGACGTTCACCAACTTCATCCCAACATAGTGGAGTTCTGCATTTTCTGCCGTATAATGCCTCGTATAGCGGCATGTCAATGCTTTCATGGTAACTGTTATTATATGCAAATTCCACCAACGGTAGATGATCATCCCAGTTTCCTTTGAAATCCATGATGCATGCTCTAAGCATATCTTCTAGCGTCTGAATTGTTCGTTCGCTTTGCCCATCAGTTTGCAGATGATATGCTGTACTCATCCTCAATTTCGTTCCCATGCATTCTTGTAATCTCTTCCAAAAATTTGATGTGAACCTTGGATCCTGATCTAGACACTATTGATATTAGAACTCCATGTCTTGAGACGATCTTGTTGACATATAGTTTCGCCAGCCGATCAAGATTAAATCTAATCTTTATTGGCAAAAAGTGTGCTGCTTTTGTCAGTCTGTCCACTATTACCCATATCGCATCGTATCCTTTTTGAGTCGTTGGAAGACCTACCACAAAATCCATTGTGATATGCTCCTATTTCCATTCTAATATTTCCAATGGTTGAAGTAATCCGCTTGGCCTTTGATGATCTGCCTTTACTCTCTGACATGTTAATCACTTTGCAACGCATTCTGCAATGTCTCTTTTCATATTTGGCCAACAAAAATGTCACCACAAATCTTGATACATTTTTGTACTTCCCGGATGAATCGAATATCTTGAGCTATGAGCCTCTGTCAAGATTTCTTCTTTAACATCCTGTACTGCTAGAACCCAAATTCGTCCCTCGAATCTTAGTATTCCTTCAGTATCAACGTTGTGATTCACTTTTTTACCCTCGACCACATTTTCCTTTAGTTTTCTACATTCTTCATCGTGTAGTTGAGCATTCTTCACCTTGTCCACCAAAGTTGGACTAGCTTCCACCTGGTACATTTTTTCATCGGATTCTTTTGGAAATTTGATTTTCAACTCTAGCCTTGCCATCATTGAAAATGAGCTCCTCCTTATCTGCTAACAACATCAACTTTTCTCCGCCTTTCCTACTCAAGGCATCTCAGAACCACGCTTTTTTTGCTCGGATGATAAAAGATCTCACAATCATAATCTTTTATTAATTCCATCCATCTCCTTTAACGCATGTTCAGGTCCTTCTGAGTGAAAATATACTTTAGACTCTTATGGTCTGTGTATATCTCACATTTTTCTCCATAGAGATAGTGCCTCCATATCTTCAGAGCAAACACCACTGCCGCCAACTCTAAATCATGAGTCGGATACCCTTTCTCGTAATCTTTCAATTGCCTTGATGCATACGCGATGACTTTACCATTTTGCATAAGGACACAACCCAATCCTTTGTGTGAAGCATCACTATACACCATAAAATTTCCTGTATTATCTGGTAAAGAGAACACAGGTGCCACACTTAACTTCTTTTTCAAGTCTTGAAAACTTTCTTCACACTTCTCTGTCCAAACAAATTTTACAGCTTTCCTTGTCAAATTTGTTAACAGAGTGGCAATCCTGGAAAAATCCTTGATAAACCGTGTATAATAACCTGCCAATCCCAAGAAACTTCTCACTTCTGATGAAGTTCTTGGTTGTTCCCAATTTACTACAGCTTCGACTTTTGATGGATCCACCGAAATTCCACCCTTATCAATTACATGCCCAAGAAATTGTACACGTTCCAGCCAAAACTCACATTTAGAGAATTTTGCGTACAACTTTTCTTTTCTTAACGTCTCCAACGTCAGACGTAAGTGTTCCACATGTTCTTCTTGAGTTTTGGAGTACACCAAGATATCATTGATAAATACCACCACAAACTTGTCTAAAAATGGTTTAAACATCCTGTTCATCAAATCCATGAACGTTGCAGGGGCGTTTATCAAACCAAAAGACATCACTAAAAATTTGTAATGTCCATACCGATTTCGGAATGCCGTCTTTGGTACATCCTCCTTCCTTACTTTCAGTTGGTGATACCCACTTCTCAAATCTATTTTCGAGAAGTATCTAGCACCCTTCAATTGATCAAACAAGTTATCTATTCTTGGCAACAAATATTTGTTTTTAATAGTGACTTTGTTTAATTCTCTATAATCAATGCAAACACGCATTGACCCATCTTTTTTCTTCACGAATAACACCGGCGCTCCCCACGGTGATACGCTCGGCTGAATGTACTTCTTATCTAACAGTTCTTGCAGTTGCACCATTAGTTCTTTCATCTCTACCGGAGCCATTCTGTACGGGGCCTTTGATATTACAGCGGTTCCCGGCACTAAGTCAATTACGAATTTAATCTTTCGGTCAGGCGAAAGTCCTGGAAAATCTTCCAGAAACACATCCACGAATTCCCTAACCACTGGTATTTCCTCCAATTTTACACCCTCCTTCTTTTGAGTATTGACTATGTAAGCTAAATACCCTACATAGCCCTGACTCAACAACTTCTTGGCCTGCATCATCGTTAGACACCTCATTTGTCTAGGCGATTTGCTACCATAAAAAACTACCTTTGACGGAGTTATAAGGTTTACACACTTCTTTTGGAAATCAATTATCGCTCCATAATTGAATAGCCAATCCATTCCAAATATCACGTCAAACTCTCCAAGTTTTATCAGGATTAAATCTACTTTCATGACATTCCCCTTAATGTTCACCCTACAATTCTTGTATACTAATCTAACAGAATCACTTCCTATTCGCAATTTCTATGTTTAAAGGAAAATTCAATTCTTCACTAGGTATTTCTAACCTCTTAGCAAATTCATCGATATAAATGAGCAAGTAGCAGACCTTAATCAAATAATACATATGCATTTATATCATTGATTGGGATAATACCCGACACCACATCTTTTGATTGAACCGCATCCTGCACCATCATGTTAAAGGTTCTTGTTTGTGGGTCTTATTTGTTGACGTTGGTCCAAGAATAGTCGATGTACCTCCACTAATATTTCCTTTGCTTCCATTTGCCTCACTAGATTTCTTCTTTGGACACTCGCGAGCAAAATAATCCTTCGACCCGCAGGTATAGCAAGCATTCTTCTTGGGTTGAGTGCAATTTGGGGCAACGTGACCCTCCTGACCACAGTTAAAGCATACTCGCTTCCCCCTTAAGCACATACCCGTGTGAAACTTCCCGCATGTAGCACATGCATCAATCTTCTTCTTCTACTGGTTAACTTGCTGATTTCCAGTTCCCGCATTTGCATTCCACTTTCTCTTCAAATTGTTATTGCCATTTCCACCATTACTACCTCCACCATTTTTTAGCTTCACCTTCATTCTTCTTCTTCCTCCGCTTCTTTGTTTGTGCTTTGTTATGCCTTTCTCCTCCACTCTCAAATAGAATTTCTTTCTCGAGCATCACCAAAACGTCTTTAATCGAACAGGGAAACCTCTCATCAGACAACCAGGCTTCTTCAACCCTCGCTCAAATCTTCTTCCTCATGCTCATCCAGATTCACTTGATATGGCGTAAACCTTGCTAACTCGTTGAATTTTGTTGCATATACTCGACACCGCTATCATTGCCCCGCTTCAGCCTAGAAATCGCACCTCCATCTGATTCTTCGAACTTTCTGGGAAATAGGTCTCAAAGAATATCTCCTTGAACCTTTCCCAAGTCATTACCTCTTGACCTCCTCGGGTTTTATTGGGTTGCCACCAATAAATTGCCTCTGCTTTCAACATGAATGTTGCAAAAGTAGTCTTCTGGTTATCCTCTACCCTAGCAACATCGAAAACTTTCTCTATTTCCATGATCCAGGTCTGTGCCTCAATCGGATTCATGGACCCATGGAATTCTGGTGGCCCAACCACATTGAAATCCTTAAATGTTACATCTTGATTCTATATTCTCCGTAATGCTCCCACAAGAAGCGTTACAAATTGCTCGAACCGGATTATCCTCAAAGATTGTTGTTATTCTCGTGGTTCCTTTATCGTGGTTGGCGCCTTGGAGGCATTTTCTCGATAAAATACACCCATTAGATTCTATTCAACTTTTAAGTATTATATACTTAACTTACACATCATAAAAGATTATCACATAATACATAACACTTTGAATAAAATAATAACTTTTATTCATTCATAATCTTTTAAAACATCAAAAATATAGCATCACTACTATTTACATTACTTTCCGAACTATAAAAGTTTCAGGATTACATCATCATCATCCTCCTATCCCATTAGTTATATCATACCCAGGATTTACATCTTATTTACTCACAAATCACATAATAATTATATTTATGATGTCCTATTAAAATGTTGCATAGCCTTACGACGCTCCTCTTCCAAAAT
>CM035152.1:81657985-81704294 GCA_020205615.1 Panax quinquefolius
GAAACAAGATTGTTTAGATAAATATGATAGTAGAATGAGCTAGTCTCATGGTTATCCTAAGTTCAAGTAAAAATGAAACCAAGTTAAAAAACACTATTTTTTCTTATATTAAAAGCGTATGAAATGTATTGTGTAACGACCCCAAAATAGGTCCATTCCATCCAACCCATTCTGAGTCGCCAAATACATGGTACAAAAAAACAACTACAACTTTATTACAACAATTGTCGTGCAAAATACAACAACACATATGCTGTGAGTTTGGATACAAATATATACCAATCAGTAGACGTCACAATGACACCTTACATAAAGGTATAGTCAAAAACTGTTTTAGAAATTAGAATCTTTGGGAAGTGCTCAAGGAAACCTTCGTACATGGGAGGCCATGCTTTTAGGTTATGGTAGATATCATATGGCCACAGAATTATCCTTGGTTGACCCAATAGACCCCAAAAAAAAACGAGAAGATTACTATCATATTCTTCCCAATGGTGAGTCTTTTCTTGACATATCATTATTTCCACTGTCTCTAATTGGGTATTATACTCCAAACAAACACCAAGATTATATAGGTAGTGCTTGTAAATATACTCAGCAAGTGGATGAGCACAACCATGTCTTATGATAACACGAGTTTGTATGTCATTAGACATCTTGTATGATAGTGACAAAACACCCTTCCAAAGTTGGGTTCGCCTCACCTCTTTAGGGAGAACCTCAACAACTATAGACCACCGTTCTATTCCCTTGTTATCCCCGCCAACCCAAATTTACACTTTTATTACCCGAAGGAATTGTGAAACAAAAGGGTGAGCACAACTAGCTCAATAAAGAATATTATGACTAAAGATAAATAAATTATCAATAGTCTTCATCAAGAATGAATCGTAGATTTAGAACATATGGTAGATGATAAAACTTTTCAACCCATAGTTGCGGTGAACGAAGCGATCCATTAAAAGAGTCAAATAGACCATAAAATCTATTATCTTCTCCATGTTAAAAGTCCACCAACAATGTTTTATCCTCAGAACATCAATCAACAATTCCTCGCCCACAATCACGTGTATAACTCATAATCGTAATTGTAGTTCTAAATTCCTTTCCTCATCCAAGACAAAGATAATTTTCATCACTTGTCTTTACTCAAACATCAAAGATCATGGTTATACCAAATCACGCTTCATGTTCATAATCATACTAATAAATTCATCTTTGCACCACGGCCAAAGATATTCATCAATAGTTCATCTTTACACTACAGGCTAAAGATATTCATCAACAAGTCATCTTTGCATTACGAGCCAAAGATATTCATCAATAATTCATCTTTGTACTACAAAGCAAAGATATTCAACAACAGGTCATCTTTGCATTACGAGCAAAAGATATTCATCAATAATTCATCTTTGCACTACAGGCTAAGATATTCATCAACAAGTCATCTTTGCACTACGAGCCAAAGATATTCATACATCAAAGAAATACATAATCATTTCGGTTATATAACAATAATTATAACCATGTTGATCAATTCACCTTTGCACTTAAGCTAAAAATATTCAATTATAAATTCAATGGTCATGATCATACCAAATTGACAATTCAACTTTTTGCACTCTCGGCAAAGAGAACCTATGGTCACGATCATACCAATAATCTACCCATCTTTACACTCAAGTCAAAGAGAAATATCATCATTAGGGTTATAAGAATGTTATATAAAAACAATATAATCAAAACATGGTTTTTTTAAATTCAAGAGTAAGATTCATAAATCAACGATAATTTGGTTGGAAGAAACCAATTTGTCATGAATAGTACCCGTGTTCAGATATAGTAAATCGTAGTATATCGCAGCATAGTAACCTCGACACGTAAAGATAAAGTTTCATAATAAAATTCATATCCATATTTATAACACCTTAATCCAAATGTTATAAATCACTTAGAAATCTCATAATCTAATATTATTAATATTACAATAATAATTTAATCATTTCTTAAACTTATAAATAATTTAATCCAATTATTTACACTTTAATAATTAATGCATTTAATCATCTAAAATGCCAAACTCATAAGATTTCATCATCATTAACCAAAACCCTCATAAAAATATGCATATACCTCATATATGATTCTCAAGCCAATAAATCATATTTTCCAATTTTCTTACTTCACATAACATATTTAATTCATTTACTCATAACTAGAATATTTTCATGAAAAATACCAAATCAGTTCCAAAATATTTCTTTTCTAGGATTTAGCATAACATAGTCCCATATTGAACATATATTTTTCTTGAAATTTTAAAAATTCATTTACTATTTTTCATATGGCCAAAACCACCGAATATTTAAACATTTATCATAAATTATACTTTTATCAAAAAATTCTGAAATTAATACGGTATACTGATATTATATAGATGTACTCCTATAAAATTTCATCAATTTTGGAGTTAACCACAAGTATTTATAAACAGTTACTTTTAAAATAGTCTTTTCTCATAAAATCCATAACTCTTAATCTATACATCCAAAATCACCATTTTTGGACACAATCAACAAAACTCATCAAATTATCATTTCAAATTTTTCCAAAATTTTTGAAGGTCCGAAAAATACAAAACTGAAAAACATAATCACCCTTAAAAATCCCTTACTATCCCTTACCTCAAAAGAGCAGTACTGGAATGTCGGATATAACGCTAAACGAACTTGCACCGTATAGCAATACTCAAAGTATACTCAAAATACTCACAAGAATACGCTCAATAATATAGAGAGAGAAAACTTCAGTTTCTGGTGTTATTTTCAATTCTAACCTAAGCACCCTATTTATAGGAAATTGTTTAGAACACCAAAGCAGAAAATTGAATATAATAATAATATTATTATCAAATTTCAAGCCCACCTCTAGACATTTGAAATCAGCTGATTTTACACATGTTTAATGAGGCCACAAAATATAAAAAACGTTTTTATTAATAAAAATAAATAAAACTTCCAAAAATCAATTATTTCGGAACTTCAGAACTTCAATAATTCATAATAAATAGCCCTTTTATCAGAAAATTCGAATCTCGCGAGTTTTTATAGGAAATTCAATTCTCTACAACTTTTCAGAAGAAAGTTTTTCCAAATTCTAAATAGAAATTGACCGAAATCCACAAACGGACGATTTTATAGGCTATAATCAAATTTCAGTCAAGAAATGGGGTCCACCGACGCATAAAACATGTTTTAAATATTTTTGGTAACAAAAATACTTCTCCTCCACATATACTCATATATCCCACATTCATCGTAAAAATATCATCATTAATATATTATTAAAATAATATATTTAAATGAATTATTTTATCAAAAATAAAATAAAATATTAATTTTCAACAATTGTCACTTTAAAAATTTTCTCCATCTATATCCACATAAAATAAATATTTTCCTCATCATAAAAATCAATAATTAATTATTCACAAATAATATTACATAATCACAATATTGACAACCAGGCAGTTCTCAGGAAAGAGGGGGCTTTCCAATAAGAATTTCTCCTTACTGGCGCGCAATTAGGTGACCAAACCTCTCCTTAGACAGAACTTTCTAGACATTGCCAATAATGTTATCCAATAATATTATTCAGATAATATGAATTATTGCTCCGATAATGGAAAATACTGTGCCGTGACAATTATTGAAACAACAATAATATAAAATATCAACGTAGCAATTATTGAATCAATAAAATAAAATATTGAACAGTAATTACTGTAACAATTATTGAGTAATGTCTTCTTACGAAAAAAAATTATCATGCTTCATGAATAGTACTCGTGAATAGTAACTCGTGAATAGTAACTCATGAATAGTAACTCGTGAATAGTAACTCGTGAATAGTAACTCATGAATAGTAACTCATGAATAGTAATTAAAAAAAAATGAATACTTTTATTTCATAAAATTCGGGGTCTTACATATTGGGTATGAATTCATGATTATATAACTGTGTAGGAATACACGCAATGCAGATAAGCTTTAAGCAGTTAAGTCGTAGTTAATAAACTATGAATCAGGCAAGTATTTCAGTTCCTATTTGATATATGAATTTTATAACTGTTAGTTGAGCTATATTATGCTATGAGAATGTTGATGTATATATATGAAATGCATATGAGATATGTATGAAATTTGAAAGTTGATCTTTGATGATATGCTTGTGAAGTAAATCTCTATGCCTGTTATGTGAGAAGTAACATGCGTAGTAAATATTCATTGATTATGAATGCATGAACTGAGTAGGTTATTATTAGCTATGTGATGCATGAAAACTGTTAAAATTACTGGGCTGTCGAGCCCACCCTTGCAAATAACTACTTTTGCAGGTTAAGGACTCATGGTAAAGATTACGTGCTACTTGATTGATAGAGTTCAATAATATCAAAGGAGATTGATTTGTTCATTTAAATATATGCCCTTGAACCATGTTTAGGTTCTAGGAGATGTACATGATAGTAGTTTACAATGTGTAATACATGTTGAGTTGTAAAGTTATACTATGTGATGCATAGAGGAATTAGAATCGATATGTAAAAATTTATACTGTAATTCGAATATAATCAATCGTAACATAATTTGATTCAAGGATATGTAATTGATTCAAGTTAAGAAATTAATAAAAGATATTTTTTAAAGGAGATTGAAAAAGTTTAAATTATTCCGCATATTTTTATAACATCGAATATGATGTAAGACATGAATGGTAAATGACTAAGATTTGAAACTTATAAAAGTTTTGGGTCATTATAAAGATCTTGGAAATGGAAAGAATTTATATTCTAAATTGTAATAAGAAAAGTTATATTCATTAAATTATGAATAAATGATATAAATAGTTGACGATAGTAGTATCGTGGCGGACCAGATCCGAGGTTCGAAGGGACCCAGATTTGGGGGCGTCACAGGTTAGTATCAAAACTGTAGGTTATAAACTTTAGGTAAGAGTACCTTAGGCTATAACCTGAGAGAGAGAAAGATAAAGATTAAAATATATATAATCGAGGATTCAAAGAAGAATCTTGAAGTATCTAGAGAATGAGAATTCAGGAGTTTCCTAACTCCGGTAATAAAAATGTTAAGATGATGTCTATAAGATGAAGATGACAAAGATAATAAGAATGGACTCGAATGGAGTTTAGTTGATAATGGGAAAGAACCCTAAGGTAAACCGATGATCACGACGTGATCAGATTGAGCTATGAAATGATAAATAGTCTGTAACGACTAAGTGGCTATAGTTTGATGCTATAAGAGAAGGTACTATGAAATGGTACAAGATAAACTCATGAGGAGATGTAAATGATGAGATACGAAATATCCGTATCGAGCAAAGAGAAAGTTAAGAGTGAGATAGAGTTATGTGGGATTTCAATTTAGGACTCATGTGAGAGCTGAGTTGTACAAACCTTTGTATGGGCAGAGGCTTTGTGCTCGCGCTCGGTTCCTCACAGTGATAATCATTGGAATGTTGATGTCGCGCTATCGTTACACTTATGGTGAGAAGGTGATTCCTTTCTCATATCATATTTGATAGATAGAGACTATTAAGATTAAGATAGAGAATATTAAGATTAGGCGCGAGTTCTTAAAACTCATGCATATGGTAAGTTCGTGACTCATAATCATATGGTATGTTTTGAACTCTTCAGCGAATGGACGCCTATGGTCTAAACTTGGATAAGTTTGAAAACTCATATTATTGTAGCAAATTATTGAACTTCCAAAGTATGGTAAATTTGATAAACTATACTGGGTATAGAAAACTTTTTAGGTAAGAATTAAGAACTTTTGGTATAGTAAGCTTTGATGATGTTAGGGATTGATAGAATGAAGCAATGGAGTAAGATTGAAGTTGATGGAGAAACATGGATTTTCTAAATCTTCTAGCTCTACTAGATTTTCAAAATTTATTGACTTCGTGCTGATGTTTGCACTTCTGTTTTCTTGAAAAATATTGGATCATGTTATTGAACCAATGATGTTTAAAAACAATACCGTTATTCATATGTCTATGCTAATTATTTCAACTAAGACAAAAATTATTTCAAAATTTTTAAAATGTATTTCTGACCATATGCATCATTTGATATGGTGTAAAAATGGTAAACGATGGAGTCATCAATGCAGTCGAACCTAGTGTTGGTTGTGATCGAAAGATCGTCAGCCCACTATGGTATGATGTAATATGACAAAGTCACATAATGGCAGAATCCTTAACGTATTACTAATCTAGTACGGTATCATGACGTCATAAAAGAATTTTTTGGTTTTCTCTTAAATTATGAAGGAGGTCAATTAAGTAGGCTAAATTATTTTGATTGATGTCCGAGTTGTTGATAAAAGTCTAAGCTATTTTATTCGGCTAGATGGCTGTTGAAAAATATTTATAGAAGTCAAGCATCCTTAAGTATTTATGCCAAACCAGATTTCTCTAATGCGGATTCAGATGTTGAAAAGCTGAGGTGAACAACCCTATAAGGGGACATATTTTCAGAGACAATAGTTCCGAACGTAACACATATAGTTATTACAACACACTATGTTGCGACCTAACGTAGTGGTACAATAGGACGACCAACTAGTGTATGCGTGGAGGGTGTTTTCAGTCTTTGTGATTGATAAACACTCTGGTTTCTAGTGTGAAGGATTGTGTTGAAGCACTAGTAAACCTAGAGAAGAGTTCACGGTCTTGTGACCCCTCAGCATAATTTGGAATCTAAGATTATTCATACTACTTCCCAATTATTAAAAAATCATGGAAGATTCTTATTCTTTTGAAGGATGAATGTAGTAAGTAAAATGTTCCTTAGAAAGGAAAAAGTGGTAGAATATATTTGAGAAAGTTATAATAATAAAAACTTTCAAAAAGAGAATGTATAAAATTATTCAAAAAAAATATGTAATATTTGGAATAACACCGAGTAGAGGAGGTTTCGGTGATTCCGAGGACTGAATCCTTATAAGGGGGAGATGATGTAAGAACCCAAATTTTCAAAAAATATTAAAATAAGAATTTAGTAAATAAAAATTCTTAAGGCATGAGAAGAGTTTGAATAAGAATATATATGCGTTGTGAGGTATATGGTAGGCTGTTGCATGGGGTAATATAAACTATGCAATAAGTAATTTCTGTGTTTAATAAATATATTATTATTATTATATATTTGTCATTTATTGAAGAGGCGAGTTATTTGAAGTAAAGAAGATGGATAGAAATTTATCTATCGATATTAAATAATTTATGTGAAATTATTTTATTATAGTAAGTTGGTGACATTAAGTATCTTTATAATGACCAATTTCTTGAGTATATGTACGAATAAGTATCAAGTCAAAGGTAGTGCAACCGTAACTTTAATGGAGGATGTATAGGAGCTGGGGTAAATAATTCCTTCAGAGAGCGGAGGTATATACGAATTAGTAACCGATCTAACTTATTGTGAAAACAGTGTAGACGAGACGAAAAATAATTTGTTGGTTGTTTGTGGGAAACCACTCAGTGTACTATATTGAATACTATTAAAGACTTGATGTGTGCTAGGTTAAGACTTGTATATATGTACATTGTTTAGATAAATATTGGTTAAGGATTTATTGATTAATATTGAGATATGGTTAAATGTATAGATTAAAGAAATTGTGTTAAGATAATTTATAGAAAGGAAAGAGAAATAATTATAGTATATTTCTAATAAAGGATATTAAAATAAATTCTAGCAAAAGGGGGAATATTATTTTGATATAACCTTATATAAGCGTTGTGCGAGGTAATGTGTGTGATTAAGTAATATGGTAAATATATTAAAACATATTTGCTATATAAGTTAATGGAAATAATTTATCATAATAGGAAATAAACTTATTTTCTATATATAGTGTATACGTGTGTCGTGCATGTAAATATTTTAATAATACATGATATTATATTAAGAGTAATATCTTCAAAAAATGAGTAATTTTTTTATTATGATTAGTTCTAATATTTAGAGAAAACATGATAAAAACATCTTATGTTATGGCAAAATACATAATTTTGTTTATAGTAATGTATTTTCCAAGAGGATTAAAGTTATAAGAGAAAACTAAGTTATTTTAATAACTTGAGTTATTATATTACCGCTGAATGTTATAAAGAATATTTAAATATTTCCATTCACGATATATTTATATATGTGAACCTTGTTGTATAATAGTTCAATGTAAATTGAACATGTTATAAGTAGTAATGTGATGGGAGATGAATAAGTAATGAGAATAAGAATAAGCTTAATGTAAGCTTGTGAGATATGCCTAGTTTGGCAAAGTGATGGAATAGGCATTCATTAAATAATTTAATGAATGAATAATTGAAGAAATTAATTTGTATGTGCAATGATTATATATTATATAGTAGCTACATCTATATGGTACGAAATGAAGTGTGACACTTCAATGGTAATTATATAATATAGGAAACTATATGGCAAAGTGGAATGAGTCGCATGAGTTACATAAATGACCTTTGTGACAATGTGTTATGTGTGGTACATTAATGTGTAATTTATAAAGGATATTAAATTAAACTAAATAAATAATTGTTGTTAATAATTATTTCAAGAATTAAGTATAATTGAAATAATAAAGTTCATGACAATGTGGTGTGACATTACTCAATTAAAATATTATTTGGGTTAACCCAATGTATATGAATTATAGGATTATGAGTATATGTAACCCTAACTTATCATAAGGTTATAATATTAAATTATCAAATGTGACTTGTGTAGCCCAAAAGGAAAATCACATTAATAATGTTAAGGTTAAAAAGGAGAGTGCAACATTCTTAAAAAGCCTTATCAGATATTTTCCTTTCGCACTTGACTAGGCCATTGGTCTTGCCTATCTCTCCATGCTCAAAACTCAGTAGCTAGAAGATAGTGATGATGTCTATGGGAATGGCGAGGAGGGAGTGGTTAGCCACTTTCCACTAACTCCTCCTTGTCTAATGGATTCTTCTTCCTTCCACTAGTTTGATTTCTAGATCAAAGACTAAAATTAGGTAATGGTTTGTAGGGGTGTTAACCGAGCAGAGTAGCTCGATACTCGACTCGAGATCGATTCAAAAATATGATCTAAAGTTCGAATTCGAAGTTGATTCGAGTCGAGTATGATCCATACTCATTTTCTATTTAATGATACACGAATCGAATTCGAGTATACCAGTATTCACTCAGATTAGGGTTCGAGTATTTCATTTTTTTCTCAAACTATACTCGATACCTGCTCGATGGATCATATTTGAATACTAGTTTGATCCATACTAATAACCTAAATATGTGATATTTGTATCAATCTTTATAATTTATAAAGTGTAGTATTAAATTGTGTAAGCTTGTACTTGAATAAATCAGTGAATTGATTATCAATTCGTATTACATTCTTTGTAATTTCTTTACATAAATAAAAGTAAAAGACTTTTATATATAAACATTAGTTCAAAAATAAATTTAGTATGTAGTGGTTTAGTATTAAGCGAAATGGTTCATATTCGAAACTCGATTTGAAGGCTCATGAGTAACTCGTTTTGTAAACGAGTCGAGTACTTACGAGCCGAGTAGGTTCGAGTAATGATCCGAGTCGAATCTGTCACAAAATTAGAAATTCCTTATCGAATTCGAGTCGAATTTGAGCTTAATTTTTTCGAGTCGAGCCAAATCTGAGCATTAAAGTGTTTGCTGAGATTCGACTCATTTTCAGCCCTAATGGTTTGGCTATATATAGAGAGCTTGCCTTTCAATTTCTAGTTGCTAGTTTTCTGTTAGCTCAATATAAGGAGTGTAATGGTTGAATAGAGAGAGAGGCAATGAGTTGAGAGTGAAAAAGAATTCCAAGAAAAGCTCTTGCATTAATTATTGTAGTAAGAGGGAGGAACACTCTGTTAATTGAGAAAAATCATCGAAGGTACTTAATTCTAATTACTCTATGTTTCTAAAAACATAAATCAAGTATAGAATGATGAGCACATGATGATTGTGTGATTATTGAAAGTAGTATGCACACAAACCAATCTTGTTTGATGATAAAGCATATACTTTGTAACAATCTTATTCATTTATTAATAAAAAGTATTAATTTATTAAAGGCTTTTAATTATCTACATTATAATATGTGATAAACCCATAGTTTTAAGCAATGCTTTTAGAATAATGATGATGATCATTCTAATGAGATCTAAATTCTTAGAAAGCTTAAAACTAAAATAGTTCCCAATCGTTGGATTACTAAATTGGGGATTAGTGAATCCGGATAGATTGGTACATACGTTGCTTGCTCATTGGATGAGGATGATTGATCTCATGATCATTTGTGTGGAGACACTAAAGCAAGTATGTAGGTGCTTGTTAGAGAATAAGTTCACTGAACGTGGCTCGCTAAGGAATACCTAATGGAGTTTTACTTGTCTCATCAATAGGAATTTCAGAGTGATAGTAAAGTGAAAGTGATCCTTGGACTTGAGATCATCATAGTATCTTGTGTATGATGAGTTATACTTTGACTTATTCCTTAAGATCCTTAGGATATATCAAAGGGTATGCTTGGGTATAATAAGTTATATATGAAGATAATGTATGATCAATAAAGAATCTACCGCTTCTAGTAAAAGAAGAGAAATTTCATATGTGATTCGATAAATGACAACCGAGTAGTCCTTGGCCAAGGCATAATGAAATTAGAAAGGACTTTCTAATTTCATTATGGTGTTTTGCATTTAAGAGTCGAAATACATATAATTAAATAAATTAAGACTTGACAGTAATTTCATGTCTTATATTTAATTGAAACATTGTATTGTGGAAGGATTGAATTGTACGGTAACTATTTACTCAAAGGTTCTTTTATGATTAATGTTGGAATTTATATTATCTGAAAAGTCTTTGATCGTTAGGGAGGCTTATCCCTATTGTCGAATAATTATTATTTATTTAAATAAATTAATAGTTTAATATATTTATTTAAATAAGATTAGAAATATTCTAATTGATTTATTCACAACCGGTTTAATATGGGGAACCTAAAGGGTCACACCATAAAAGGAAGAATTATTAGTTAAGAAGTTAATGGCATAATCGTAATAATATGTTAAGTGTATTTAATTTAATCAATGGTGATAGAATAAATTAAATAGATTAATATTTATTATTTAATATTTTGGAAATATTAAATATATAAATTAATAAGAGGAGTCTTATGAATATTATTACAATTATTATTATTTTAATTTCTAAAGAGTTGAAAATTAATCTAATATTAGTACTATCATTTATTCCTAATAAGATTAGGAGGCTAATTAATTAAAAGATTTTAATTAATTATTCCTAATAAGATTGAGAGCATAATTAATTAAAGGAGTTTAATTAATTAAAATAAAACCCAAATCTTTTATTGTTAAGGAGGGTTGCCTACATCTATAAATAAGAGGAGTCTTATTATGGATGGAGGGGTTGACACTTTCACAACACACGTGAATACGTAATTCCAATAGTTGGGAGAGTACACCTTTTTCTATGAGAGTTAGAAAAATTAGGGTTTTGCCAAATACTCATCTTCTTGAATCTTTCTTCTTCCTTGGTGGATCACCTCTAGAGGCCAAACACTTGGGTGGCTAACGTTGATCAAAGGAAGGAACCAAACCCGGTGGATTCAAGTTGAATGCGAAAAAGATTGGAGGTGAACTTGTACCTGAGGAAGGTCGAATCTTCAAGGTTATGATTCTTGTTCTTCATATTTTCGTTTAATTAATAATTGTGCATAAATGATGATCCAGGTATATGGTTTGTAAAATTTTAAAACTCTGCTTTTCCATGCTTCCGCTAATTTTGTGCAATATAATTGCGTTCATGAATCTTACAAACCTAACAGTGTATCAGAGCCAAACCTTTAAGAAAATTATTAATTATTTTAATTTGATATGTATATTGATATGTGTTTAGAATAATTTAATTGGGCATAATTTGGTGTATAAAATTTATTTTTAAAAAAAACGTGAAGCTGTCCGCGACTTGGTTTATATATATATATAACTTCAGGAAACACGTGACTATTATAACGTGCATCATACTTTGTGTATCCTGTGTTCCTGACTTATGTGACGCCCCCAAAATAGGTCCAATCCACCCAACCTATTCTGAGTCGCCAAATACATGGTACAGAAATAACTACAACTTCATTAACATAATTGTTGTGCAAAATACGACAACACATATACTGTGAGTTTAAATACAAATATTGTCTTCTAGACAATATCCACACTCAAATAAGTCCTCATTACAATTATTGATACACTATTTTACAAAATAGTGAGGACTACTAAAACAACTATCTTTAACCATCACTCCACACCCCGACTAGTTCCCGCTATATTCTCGCCTCCTGAGAAGAAAAATGGAACAAAAAGGAAAAGGGTGAGCTCAACTAGCCCAGTAAAGAATATTATGACTAAGATAATGTACAACAAATTATCGTTAGTCCTCAAAAGGGAAAAATATGATAGAATACAATAGACAATAAGTTTTAGATCAACAACTGCAGCGGAAACAATAATTCATTAGAAGAGTTAAGTAGAGAATAAAATCTACTATCATCTATGAATTTAAAAGTCCATCATCAATATTTTATCCCTGTAACATCAATTAATATACATCTTGAATCAAATAGTCATCTTTGCACTACAGGCCAAAGATATTAATCAATCGGTCATGTTCATCTCAACACCTATTCATCTTTGCACTACGGTCCAAAGATATTCATCAAGAAATTATTCATCTTTGCATTACAGGCCAAAGATATTCAGTTATATCATCATTTAGGACTGAGGATGATGAAAAATATTTTAAAGAAAACGAATCCAGTGAGACAAAAGAACAAATACTAAGGATTCGTACTTTAGACAATCCAAGTTCAAAAATACTCCATAATAAACTATTGTGGAGCAGAATTCAAAAATGAAGATCGAAACATAGATCCAATCAAAGATAGGAACCATAATAGACAATCTTGGACACAGAATTTTTTTTTTTTTTTTGTGAATAGTGTCGTATTCGTGAATAGTGCCATATACGTGAATAGTACCGTATACGTGAATAGTAACGCCGACACTAAAAGGTAGAAATTTCATAAGAAAAATCATCATACTTCGTGAATAGTACTCGTGAATAGTAACTGAAGTGAATAGTAACTCAAGCATGAAAAGATCGTAATTTCACAAGAAAAATCTTACCAATATTCCGGCATAATGATATTGAAAGAAATAATATCATTTTTTTAAAAAATAACATCCCTTACCTCAAAAGAATAGTACTTCTGGCTGGAATATCAGATATAACGCTGAAAGGAACTTGCACCGTATAGCAACACTCAAAGTATCAAAATACTCACAAGAATACACTCGATAATATATATAGAGAAAACTTCAGTTTCTGGTGTGATGTTCAATTCTAACCTAAGCACCCTATTTATAGGAAAATGCTTAAAACACCAAAGAAGAAAATTGAATATAATAATATTATTTATAAAATAATTTCCTACGCCCACTTTGAAATCTGAATTCAGTATTTTGCACATGTTAGGGTCCACCAACACACAAAACACGTGTTAAACATTTTTTGTAACAAAAATACTCTTCCTCCTCATTTATTCATATATCCAAATTCATTGTAAAAATATCACCATTATTATATTATTAAAATATAATAATATATTTAAATGAATTATTTTATCACAAAAGATAAAATATCAATTTTCAACAATTGTCACATTAAAAATTTTCTCTATCTATATCCATATAAAATGAATATTTTCCTTATCATATAAATCAATAATTAATTATTCACAAATAATATTACGTAATCACAATCTCGATAACTACGCTGCTCCTGTGAAAGAGGGGGTTTCCAATAAGGATTTCTCCTCATCGCACACAATTAGGTGACCAAACCTCTCCTGTAGGCGTAATTTTCTAGACATTGCCAATAATGCTATCTAATAATATTATTCAAATAATATGAATTATTGATCCGATAATGAAAAATACCTGTAGTAAGACAATTATTAAAACAACAATAATATAAAATATTAACTTAGCAATTATTGAATCAATAAAATAAAATATTTAACAAAGAATTACCGTAATAATTATCGAGTAAAGCCTTCTTACGTAAGAATTAATAATTGGTGCAATACGATTGTCTTCATCAAACAACAACGCCAGACATCGTGTGTTTTAACCACCTATTACAACAAAGATTAATTGTAATAACTACACTGCTATTTATAAACAACTTATTCTTGTCATTTTCTTCATCCAATCGCTTTTTCGTTATGGGGCCCACACAAGATCAAGCTACTTGGCCGCATTTAATATTCCCCGAGTAAGTAAGAATATTCCACGACCAAACGAATATTCCCCGACAACAATGAATATTTTATAACCACTTACTTATTTAAAATATTTGCGCATTTTACCCATAACTAACCACATTAATCAAATAAACCCTTACTATTTCAAAATAATAAATAAAAGAAATTCTATTTTATTTAAAAAAAAAATTCAGGGTTTTACAACCTCCCCTCCTTATGAAATTTCGTCCTCGAAATTGACGTACGTACCTGGTGTTTCGAAAAGGTGAGGATACCTTGCTTTCATTTCCGTTTCCAATTCCCAGGTCATTTCTTCAATAGAATGGTTTCTGCACAAAACTTTGACTTGTGGTATGACCTTTGTGCGTAGGACATGCTCTTTCCTATCCAAGATCTTGACTGGTACTTCCTCATACGTTAAATCTTTGGTTATCTCGTCTGGTTCTAACTCAATAATGTGGTTCGGGTCGTCCACATATTTATGTAACATAGATACATGGAAAACGTTATGAACATGCGACATACTTGGCAGTAAAGCGAGTCTATAGGCCACAGTTCCTACTCAATCGAGGATTTCAAATGGACTAATAAATCGAAGGTTTGAGCTTTCCTCACATCGCCGATTCTCGCTTTTGGAATAACAACTTCTTGCACTTCCTTCTTCATATTCATCAGCTCTGGTGTGTAGCTTGAGTCGATTAAAGTTAATTCTACTCATATATCATCACGTGGGTTCCTAGAGTTTTTAACTCTATCTCTATCATTTATAAGTTATACGAAATGGGTCTTTGTATTCGACAATATCGTACTGGTAATTGTATACGATCTAAGTGGTATTTTTACCTACTTATCATGTGCCAAACCAATTCATGCTAATTCTTCCCATCTCAAGTACATTTTATTGTGTTTTAGTCAGATTTCACGTTATTTTGCATTAGATTTACTTAAAATCTCCTTTTGGTGAATAACCTACTTATCAAACAAATTTTGGTGGTATTAGAGGGCACGAGGCCAATTTATGCGTTTTAGACGAGGCACAAGTTATTTTGCATTTCATGGTACTTAGGTACAATGAATAAGTGGAGACCAAGCAAACAAGAGGATCAAGGCAATGGAAGAGCAAGACGAGGCAAAGCGGGGATGTGCATGACAAGGTACAATGTAAGAATGGAACCAAGCAAACAAGAGGATCAAGCATGGAAGAGCGGATAGCAAGAAGCGTGAAGCAAAAACCGTAACCAGAACTTGGAAGCAAATACAGCGCGTGGTATAACAACTGGGAGCGCAGTACCACGCCGAAAATACCCTACGGTATGATGACGACCACTATAAGTTAGAGGTTAGCGACAAGGCGAGATTCGCGCGCTACGCACATACCATAGACATAGGTCGGAGAGGCGCTACGCCACGCATCGATGCGTCGATGTCAGAATTTTGTTTTAATTTTAAATTTTAATTAAATGATTTGTAATTGGTTTTTAAACGATTCTCGATCGGTGTCGACATAAAAAGACGAGATTATTTTGAGCGATTTTCATCATAGAAACTAGGGTTTACACCTTGGGAGAGATTCCAACGTAGAACGGCCAAAACGCCTACTTCTCCAATTCTTCTTGGGATTCTCTCGCCATCAGGATTTTTATTATTATTTACCGAATTCTATGAGGATTTAAACGCCGATCATTGGTTTTATTCAAATGATTGGGTTTGATCGTTCTATCTCTTATTTCAATTGTTTGTTTATTGATCATGTTTAGCGTTGATCCCATAATGGCTTTTGGTTCACCATGAACTAAATTCCATTATGGGATTCTAACGATTTTAATATATGTAGTTTGGTTGCACGCTTAAATGCTAGGATTGCTTTGCATATATCATATGGGATATTTATCATGATTGTTTTATATTTATGAATGCTCGATCACCATTCATCTCAAAGATTTGTATGGAATTGACAATGAACATACAGTATGGATTGTAATCATGATAACATGCAAATATGGGGCTATTGTATATGGTTTCATGTGTTTTGTGAACCGTATATAGAATATATATTGTTTCACCGTATGAGCTAGAATAAGGGCTTGAGCTTAAAATCAATATAATTGCAACTTCACATGTATATATAGTGATTTTGGTCAGATTGGTGATTACATGGAGTCTAACATCCGTAGATGTCTGTGTAAGTAGGTTATAGTGCATTGAAAAATGGCTATAACTCTATTCGTGTTTCTCTCGCTATTTTCCCGTGATATGTGAGTATTTCTCGCATTTATAGTGGCGATTAGATGAAATATTAAATGAAGTTAGGGTCCCATTATTTCCGTGATTATATTTATTCCATTTGTATTCTTATTTTCAGTTGTTATTCACAATTAGTTTAATTCAACACTTTTAGTCATTAGTCTAACATATATAAATTTGGTGAGTTAATTGATGCATGATAGTTTAAATTTAACAACTTTCTCTCGTGGGATCGATACTCTACTTACTCAGACATTTGTCAATTCATGTATGCTTGCATGATGAAAGTTGTTAGAGCTCTTTTATTAGAACTATAAAAGAGGCAACAAGTTTTTTGCACGCCATTGTTCGGGAAAGGCGTTAATTTAGATAATTATCATCGCTTAAAGCTAAATTGTATGACTTAGACAATTCGATCGCTTTCTCATTTCTATTTTTGTTTTATTTGTAATTTCAAGTACTTGTAGATTTATATGCACACGAGATCTTCCAATTCAATTAACACCAAAGACAGAAAACATCAACTGGAGAGGTTGGAAAGCTAGCGTATGAAGAAATCTACAAGCTCGCTAGAAGGAACTATACCGGATATGGCGTAAGAACAGAGAATCGAGCAAAGAGAAGAGAGATCGCCTCTAAGAGAATATTCCATGCCAAACATAAACGGATTACAAGCCTGCAGCATAGTCGATTCATGATAGCGCACCAACACCTTTGAGATCAAACCGCACTATTCAAATGGTGCGTAACTCGCCAGGTTTTGGGGTGCCGCCACAGATGATCCGAATGAGCACCTATTAAGTTTTATCGAGATCTCATGACACATTTAGATACAATGGTGTGACGGAGGATGCCATCAGACTATGACTATTCCCATTTTCATTGTGGGATAAGGCTAGAAGTTGGCTACATTCTTTGCCGCCAGGGTCAATAACCACACGGGAGGACTTAGCACGTAAATTCCTAGCCAAGTTCTTTCCAATGGCGAAGACTGCAAAGATAAGGACGACTATCTCTCGCCTCGAGCAACAACAGGGCGAGTCCTTATACGAGGCATGGGAGCGCTACAAAGAGATGCTCGTAAAATGTCCGCATCACTTGTAGATGCCAAATCGATGGTGATAAATTCCTTTTACAATGGGTTAGGATGGCAATGAGACCGATCAGGGATGCAAATGCAGAGGGGCATTATGGGCAAAGAGCTATGATGAGGCCTATACGCTTATCGAGACTACGGTCATGAATGATTATCGTAATCCTACAAATGGATGCCACAACCCAAGGTTGCGGTGTGTGTGAGGTTGATGCCATTACTTAATTGTTTCAAGACAGATGGCAACTATGGCTAAGAAGATAGATACTTTGGCGTAGAGCAAAAGTGAAAACAGCTTGCCTTTGTTTGTGAGATTTGTGTGGGTCACACTCCACTTGATCAATGTGCCATCACCGTAGTCAAGACAAGATGTGAGTAATTACAAAAAGACCAAGGTCAATTCCGTAACACATACCACCCCAACAACCGCAATCATCCAAACTTTAGTTGGTCAAATAACCAAGGACAACAACAACATCGGGCCAAATTAACCAACAGCTTTCAACCACACTATCTCAAATGCACAGCTTCACACCAAAACCACCGCTTCCACCGGATTTTCTCAACAACAACAACACCACACTCCAAATTGCACTACATCCGTAAAAGAAATCGTAGATGGAGGAGATGATGTTGAAATACATGGCAAACACCAAGTCATGATCAAAAGCCAAGCAAGGGCTATCAAGAATCTTGAGACTCGGATGGGGGGATGGCGAGCATGCTTAATAATAGGCCCCAAGGTTCATTGCCAAGGAACACTAAGACAAATCCAAGAAGAGACGGAAGGAGCAAAGTCAAAGCAATCACATCGAGATCGGGGAAAGATTTGACAAGTTCAGCAAGTCGCGCGCTACCACCCAATAATACTAAGGAAGTCGCATGCGGTACGCGAGGCAATAAAATGGGTCGATAAGGAAGAAAATCTGAAAATTCGAGGCTCAAGCAGAAGAGAAAGACAAGGCAAATTCGTAAAATGAAGGTCCGAATCCCGCATAAACCAATGCACCCTCAAGTACCATATCCGCAGAGGTTAGTTAAGCGTATGGAAGACAAACAGCTTCAAGAAGTTTCGAGGTGTTCAAAAAGTCGCAGATCAACATACCATTCGCCGAGGCATCGAACAAATGCCAAGCTACGCAAAGTTCATGAAAGGTATATTGTCAAGGAAGAGGAGATTAGACGAGTTTGAAATGGTAGCCTTGACAGAGGAATGCAAAGGCAAAGGTTCCAACGTAAATTACCTCCAAAGTCGAAGATCCAGCAAAGCTTCACAATTCGCGCACCATCGGGAAGATGAACTTTAGCAAGTGTTTATGTGATCCGGGGCAAGTATAAATTTGATGTCGCTATCGTTGTTCAATCACTTGGGGATTACGGCCCAAGACCTACAAACATATCACTACAAATTAATCGACAGATCCATCACGATCCGCGAGGAATTATTGAAGATGTGTTGGTAAAGGTGGACAAGTTCATTTTTCCGGCTGACTTTATTATTCTAGATTTCGAAGAGGACAAAAGCATACCAATCATACTAGGGAGACCATTCTTAGCCACGGGTAAGACTTTGATAGATGTGCGTAAAGGGGAGCTCACTATGCTGCTCAGATCGGGGAGGTCACTTTCAACGCCTTCAAAGCCATGAAATTCCCAATGATGAAGAAGAATGTTTTCTCGTCGATTTGGTGGATCGGATCGCAAAGGATGAGGTGCGAGTCTTGCGACTTTCAACCTTTAAAGAATATCACCAATGAGAGTTCGAGATGTGGAAGACGAGGAATTCAATGAATTTGTGCAATATCCGGATACCACCTCACAATTCAGAGATTTAGATCACCCGCAGAGCCATCGACAACAAATGGGAAGCCTCAAGAAAGTTAAAGCCATCTCTTGAGTCACCTCCAGAGTTGAGTTAAAACCACTTCCCAAACATCTCGTATGCATTCTTAAGTTTAGATTCAAAATTACCGTGATTATCGCGCTCGCACTAACATCTTGCCAGAGGAAAATTGCTACGAGTGCTTCGATAGCTTCAAGTCACCTATTGGATGGACTATAGCAGATATCAAAGGATCAACCTTCATATGCAGCATGCACAAGATCTTGATGGAAGATGGTAGCAAGACAATAGTTGAGCAACAAAGGAGGCTTAATCTGATAATGAAAGAAGTGGTTAAGAAGGAGGTGCTAAAATGGCTAGATGAAGGAATAATTTATCCGATCTCGCATACCATGGGTGAGCCCAAAGACAAAGGTGTTCCAAAAAGGGTGGTACGACAATGACCAATGAGAACAATGAGTTAATTCCAACACAAACAAAGAATAGGTGGTGGAGAGTTTGTATGGATTACCGCAAGCTCAACAAAGCTACGAGGAAAGATCATTTCCCACTCCCATTCATCGATCGATGTTGGACAAAGTTAAGCGTGTCATGAGTACTATTGCTTCATTGGATGGATATTCAAAGCTACAATCAAATTATGATAGCTCCGTAAGACCAGAAAAAGACTACCTTCACATGTCCGCATTTACACTTTTTGCTTTCGTAAGGATGTCTTTCGAACTATGCAATGCGCCACCACACGCTTCGTAGATGCATGATGGCTATATTTTTTAGCATACGGTGGAACATAATGTGGAGGTATTTATGGATGATTTCTCAAGATTCTGGGACTCATTTGACCTATGCCTTTAAAAATCTAGTTATGGTTTTGAAAAGATGTGTTGAAACGAACTTAGTGCTAAACCGGAAAAATGTCACTTCATGGTACAAGAAGGAATCATATCGGGACACAAAGTTTCAAAGATGGGACTTGAGGTGGATAAGGCGGTCGGCAACTATTGAGCACTTGCCACCACCCACTTCAAAGAAAAGGAGTTCGCAGCTCGACATGCAAGTTTCTACCGCAGATTCATTAAGGATTTCTCCAAAATAACTAAACCGCTATGCGCCTATCGAGAAGGATGCACAATTCAACTTCGATGAAGCCCGCATGTCAAAGATTTGAACACTTGAAGAGGAAACTTATTTCAAAGACCAAAGGATTACCGCACTGCATTGACTTTGCCATTTGAATTGATGTGATGCCGTTGATTACGCCAGTAGGGGCTATTTTGGGATAAATAGCAAAGAAAAGATATTTCATGTGATTTATTATGCCAAAGAAGACCCTAACGGATGCACAATTGAATTATACCACAACAGAGAAAGAACTATCATGCAAAGTGGTATACGCTTTTCGACAAGTTCCGAGCGATCCGATCGGCACAAAGGTGGTAGTGTATACGATCACGCGATGATTCGACATTTAATGGAAAAGAAGGATGCAAAACCTCGGTTGATTAGATGGATTTTATTATTGCAGAATTTGATTTGGAAATCAAGGACGAAGGGGGATCGAAACCAAGTGGCGGACCACTTGTCGCGACTCGAGAATCCTGGACAGGAAGTAAACAACAAAGTTCGATCAACGATTCCTTTCCGTATGAGCAGTTGTTTGTGGTGAAAGGTGAAGTGCCATGGTTCGCAGACTACGCGAATTATCCGTAAGTAAGATGGTACCTTCCGACTTGGGGGTTATCAAAAGAAGAAATTTCGCATCGATGTCAAATGGTATATATGGGATGAGCCATACTTGTTTAAATAAAGGCTCGATCAAGTGATCGTAAGGTGTATTCCATATAAGCGAGACCGAGGAGATTTTGTAAGAGTGTCATTCTACTTGTATGGAGGTCACTACTATGGAGAACGAACAAATGGCTAGAGTGCTACAAGCCCGATTCTATCGGCCCGACAATTTTCAAGGATGCATACAGCTTTTCCAAATGGCAGATAGATGTCAACGAGTGGGCAACATCTCTAAAAGAAATGAAATGCCATTGAATACAATCCTCAAGTAGAAATTTTTGATGTATGGGGATTGATTTCATGGGACCTTTCGCTCTCTTCCTCGTGGAAATCTCTACATCTTGCTCGCAGAGGGACTATGTCTCAAAATGGGTTGAAGTCACAACTCTTCCGACTAATGATGCCAAGGTCGTACTCGATTTCTACACAAAAGCATTTTCACGAGGTTTGGGACCCCTAAGGGCTATCATTAGTGACGAAGGCGGCAAATATTTCGCAATAGTGCTTTACAACCTTCATTGCTAAGTATGGGGTGAATCATCGATTGCTACAAAGAGATCACCCACAAACAAATGGTCAAGTCAAGTGTCAAATCGCAAAGTAAAAAAAATCTCGAAAAAGTTGTGAATCCCACACTAAGGATCGGGTCATTGTTAGATGATGCCGTATGGGCTTACCAAACAAAGATACAAAACTCCATTGGGCATGTCACCTTTTCAACTCGTGTATGGCAAAGCCCGTCACCTCCCTATGGAGCTAGAGCATAAGGCATATCAAGCAATACGAAACTCAATTTTGATTTAACATCCGCAGGGAAAAAACGACTACTCAAAATTTCAATGAGTTAGATGAATTCCATTAGCATAATATGAGAATTCAAAGTTGTATAAGGAGAAAGTAAAGAAATGGCATGACCGAAAGATCATGGAAAAACATTTGAACCGGACAAAGGGTTTTGTTTGTATAATTCTGCACTTAAACTTTTTCCCTGTAAAGTCAAATCGAGATGGTCAGTCCATTTACAAAGAAGACCGCCTTTTTCCGCATGGTGCAATTGAAGTATATGATCGCTTCCGCACAAGCCTTTTTAAAGTAAATGGCCAACCGATCAAGCATTACTTTGGTGGCGAGGTGGATGGACAGCAAAACGCCACCTCAATTCTCTCGCCGACATGAGATTCGTAGACAACCAAGCTAATCGACTATAACTTAGCTACCGGATGGGAGGCAACCCATTATTTTCACTCTTACTTTCTTTTCATTCCTTTAGTAGAGTAGTAGTTAAATCAATTCTATTCAATGTCTGATAATAATTTGTGGTGCATTCTTGTTCATGTAGGTGTTTTCAATTGTACTCATCACTAATATATAAATTGGGCGTACACGGTGTGAATTCTTGAAGTTACATCACGCTGTCAGCAGCCAAATACCGAAAGTCAAGAGTCTATAATTCCAGAAGTCACATATACTACCAAGCGCCAAATTTATAAGAAAATTCACGCCATGCCGCATGCCAGGCAGTGAATTTTTTTTTTTAAGTTTAAGAATCTGAGTGATGGTCTACTTGGTCTCTCACGTGCCATAATATAAGCGTATTCTTCTATTCTCCCATAATCATAAAACTCTCTTCATCGCTCATATACACAGCTCTCTCTCCATTAGCATAAATCTAGGGTTTTATTGGGGAGTGTCACAAGCAAGTTTGGGGGTACTCTCATCTCAGTAAGTGAGCATCTATATTCTCTACCTATCATCCGCTTCATGGGACCAAAAAAATACGCTCCATCTCCATCTCTTCATCATCCGACTCATCATCCAAAGATCACGACGAGGATATCATGGAACACAAAAAATTTATCACCGAAGCTCAAAGAAGATTATTATCACCTCTCGATTTAAATCATTTGTGAAGGAACGAGGATTTAAACCCGATAAGAAAGATGGACACCTATGGAATATGTCATGAGAAAGAGGTCAAGTTAGCCTAGCCGCACAACGCCTATGCCTATTCCTACGGGAGTTGTTCGAGAGTTCTACGCTAACGCAAAGGAGATGGAGCTAAAAGGAGGGATAACGCCGGTTCGCCAAGTGCAAGTGGATTTTCGCCCCTCACCATCGTAGCAAGAAGGTTTGGAATAACTGATACACCACCGATCGGGTCTCGCGAATCGGGTTACAGTGCACATTTGATGACGGACTTGACGTAGTAATTTTGGATTTGTGCATCCCAGAACCAAATGGAATTATAAACCGTGGACGACAGAGCCTCAATCTTTTCCAAAGATCCTCCTTGAATCGTTATGCCCAAGCATGGAATCTTCTCATATGCACCAAATTAATTCCGTCCCTCACAAGCATGAAGTACCTACCGAGAGAGCGATCATTTTACGGGGCATTATCAATCGCAAGTATATCGACGCCGGCCACTTAATTCATCAAAACATGTCACAAGCGTTATCAAGGGGAGCACGACCGGGAGTATCCGCATGCATCGGTGGGCAAAGCCATACTTTGTATCAAACAGGAGTCCCGTGGAATGACAAGCAATCGCAGTAAACCGAGCCACGACATCACTACTACCACAATCGCCAAGTTCAAGGAGTGGACGGTGGTGAACCACACCCACGAGGATTGGGTTTTATCATCCACCCCACCTTCCCAGAGCCATCTCAAGAAATTTCTCAAATTTCATGAGGCAGCCCCCATCCACCCGAAAGCACACCTGCCCTAAAGCGATCGACAACTTCAAGGTCGAAGCGCAAAGTCGACGCCATGTATGCCAATCTTGGAACGCTTTTCCCGGACTCACAAGGGCCTCGGCGTAAGCCTTCACACGCAAAGAAGGAATAATGCTAGAGTGGCTATAGCTTTGGAACCGCAAAGCCTTTATCCACCACTGCATTCACCACCCGAGGAGGGTGGTCAAGCCGATCATTGTGGGAGTTTTCCTATACCTTTTACCTTCATTCAATGGGGACATTGAATATTTTAAGTTTGGGGGTATTGGGGAGCATAACATAGTAGTTTAGTTTTATTTAATTTCGCGTTTGTTTATGTGTTTAGTTAAATTTCTTGTAGATAATTATTAATTTTTATTCATTGTTGATTGTGTTAGTATGTTTTAGCGCATGTCTCACATATATTTTTGCTTAATAGAAATTCTTGCCTAACCAATGATGATAGTGAATTGTGAAGGATTTTAGAACATGTTGATAAACACAAATTTAGATATAATGTTTTACACGATGAGATTCATGTTGCTGTTTAAATGCTTTCGGTATGCACAAACGTGTTCACAATTACTTGTAGGTTTAAGAAGTGTGTGTTGCATTGCTTGATAGAATATGTAGTTTTAAAAAGAGAAACATGTGGAAAGTGTTGTAGACTGTATGAGCCATTGACATGCAAATTTTGGGAAAACATGGGTATGCTATGTATAAAAAAAAATCAAATAGCAATAACGTGGCTAGTCTTAATTCGGGGCCCGCTACTTGAAGTAAGTACGCCCGAGGGATTGTTTCTACACCTAGCGCCTCTAAGGTCTTTTATGTCCGGGAGTCATTGTTGAAAGCTCACTAAGGGGTAGCAGCAGCCTAATGGATTGAGACATTGCATACCATGTGAAAAAAAAAAAGAAAAGAAAAGAAAAGAAAAGTAGCAATAAACACCATGAAAAGTGCGTAAATCGCCTCGTGTAGCAATAAAGCAATAAACCCATTGTTGAACCTTAGTTTGTGTTGATATGTTGAAACAAATTCATATATGAATATACATGAATCTTGCTTTAGACTATAATTTTCTATTTGAGCAAAGTAAATATATGTATTCTTTGCTTAGATCAAGTTTTGGTGAACATCACACACACACACACAAAAGATCTCTATAAAGATATATGAAATTATCTGAGTGTATGATGTTATGTTTATAGTTTGGTTTGAAATCATATTCTTGGATCTCGATGATTCACCGAGGTAATTTGGGCTATAAATTTACGCATATGGTAGGGATTATGTGAGACTAATTTGCATCATAGAGTAGTTGCATATTTTTGTAGTCAGATTTTCATTATTCATTAGTATGCATTATTTGAGGGCAAGCAATAGCTCAAGTTTGGGGGTATTTGATAAGTGGTATTTTTACCTACTTATCAATACCAATTCATGCTAATTGTGCCCATCTCAAGTACATTTTATTGTGTTTTAGTCAGATTTCACGTTATTTTGCATCGCATTTACTTAAAACTCCTTTTGGTGAATAAGTCCAGAAATCGGCTTAATTTTTGGTGGTATTAGAGGGCACGAGGCCAATGGATGCGTGAAGACGAGGCACAAGAGGGATGTGCATGGCATGGAGGTACAATGAAGCACGGAGACCAAGCAAACAAGAGGATCAAGCATGGAAGAGCAAATAGCAAAGAAGAAGCAGCCAAAAACCGTAACTGTAACTTCATCGGGCAAAGAAGCCACATGCACATGACAAGATAACAAATTGGGAGCGCTACCAAGGCGAGTACCCACCGTATAATGATAACTCATCGCAAGTTACGCATACCATGAAAGAGAGACGCGCGCCCGGCGAGAGGTTAGGTCGGACAGTATGATGATTTTCAGAAGTCTCATACCCATGCGATGACATAGTCGAGAGGCGCGTGGCGCATCACGCTGATGTTGATGCTATAACTTTGTTTTAATTTTAAATTTTAATTCAATGATTTGTAATTGGTTTTTAAACGATTCTAACTGGTGTCAAACAAAAAAGATGAGATTATGTTGAGCGTATTTTCATCATAGAAACTAGGGTTTACACCTTAGGAGAGATTCCAACGTAGAACGAAGCCAAAACGCTTACTTCTCCAATTCTTCTTGGGATTCTCTCGCCATCAGGATTTCTATTATTATTTACTGAATTCTATGAGGATTTAAACGTTGATCATTGGTTTTATTCAACGATTGGGTTTGATCTTCTATCTCTTTATTTCAATTGTTTGTTTATTGATCATGTTTAGCGTTGCCGATCCCATAAACGCTTTTGGTTCACCATGAACTAAATTCCATTATGGGATTCTAACGGATTTTAATATGTAGTTTGGTTGCACGCTTAAATGCTAGGATTGCTTTGCATATCATATGTGATATTTATCATGATTGTTTTACATTTATGAATGCTTGATCACCATTCATCTCAAAGATTTGTATGGAATTGACAATGAACATACAAGTATGGATCAGAAGTCATGATAACATGCTAATATGGGGTCATTGTGTATGGCTTTATGTGTTTTGTGAACCGAGATAGAAATATATATTGTTTCACCGTATGAGCTAGAATAAGATCTTGAGCTTAAAATCAATATAATTGCAACTTCACATGTATATATAGTGATTTTGGTCAGATTGGTGATTACATGGAGTCTAACATCCGTAGATGTCGTGTAAGTAGGTTATAGTGCATTTAAAAATGGCTATAACTCTATTCGTGTTTCTCGCTATTTTCCCCGTGATATGAGAGTACTTTCTCGCATGATAGTGGCGATTAGATGAAATATTAAATGAAGTTAGGGTCCCATTATTTCCATTATATTTATTCCATTTGTTCTTATTTTTCATTGTTATTCACAATTAGTTTAATTCAACACTTTTAGTCATTAGTCTTCAGGCATATAAATTTGGTGAGTTAATTGATGCATGATAGTTTAAATTTAACAACTTTCTAACAATACTTTATTCTCAGACATTGTCAATTCGTGTATGCTTGCATGAGATAGAGCTCTTTTATTAGAACTATTAAAGAGGCAACAAGACTTCCACCCCAAATGGGCTTTTTGTGCTTGGGAACCCTCACCCTGGGAGGGTGTTAAGTCTCTGAATAATGTGCAACCCACTTGAGGTGTTTTAAGTTTATCGAGGCCCATTTAGAATGCTCTTCATTACAAAGTGACTTAAGAGGATTTGAATCATGTTAATCGCCTAGGGGATATAGATATCCATGACTTCTTCCATAGACTTTTGTTAGATATAAGGTTGATGTGCCCCACTTCCCTGTACTTTTTATTTTCATTTTTAGAACAGAGATGATGTATTTATGATGTATGGAGTTTTACGTTCTATAATGTTTTTACTTCTCGCACTTATTATATTATCATTTATCATGATGCATACATTATATCATGTATTTGCATTTTACAATTTAGAATTGACCTATGTATGGTCATATTATACGATTCTACAGATGTCTTCCTCTTCAATATCACGCATTGATCTATTTCCTACCAGTTGTATAGTTGTGGATTTGCGGTCTTGGTTTGATAGTCTTTCGGAGTAAGATCACATGTTAGCAGGTGGCATGTTGGGCCACTCTATGTCTTTATTGACCTTCAGAGTTCCTGACAGTTTTGTAGAGGGCATGTTATAACATTGGATCCCCGTTAGACAGGTCTTCCACTTTGGTTCTGATGAGTTGACTCCTACCTTCGAGGAGTATTTCTATATCACCAGGTTATTTTTATATGCTCCGTGTGCCTAGGAAACATCGGTCAGATACATGGCAGGTATACGATGGCCAGTGTTTTTGGCCGAGGTCACCTTAGGTCGCATTATATCTATGGAGTTCCTGATTGACTTCTTTGGATCTTTGGATAACTTCTCATATTACCAGGAGGATTTCTTCATATCCGAAGATGAGTGGAGGATAGCCATGGTGGACACTCTATTGATGTGTGTTATGGCTTATTTATATATGCCACTTTACCTGGACCATTTGGACATTCCCTTAGTTACTACAGTTAGAGCTTTATGGGAGGGTTGCACCATTCTTCCCATGATTCTTGAAGAGACTTTCATTTCAGCTACCTATTTCCATTCTCATGATGATGGATATTTCGAGGCAGTGTAGTTTTATTGTATGTATGGTTTATGACACATCGTCGACCTATATGCACTTTGAGATGCCTTGGATATTTCTTTGGGCATGATAGAGCGATGTCCTTCTCTTTTTGTTCTACAAAGTGCATAGATGCAGCCTTCTGGCTAACTTTTCTAGATGCTATTGAGTACCCATTCTCTATTTTTCTTTATTCAGAATTTTGCTCCCCATTGAGGATCATCACACATGCTACCGGTATAGATTTCTTTCCATTGGAGGGTTTAAGTGTTGTGACTACCTATCATCTACTGGCTATCCAAAGAAAGTTCTAGCAGTTTCAAGATTTTCATTCCTTTGAGGGAGTTTTGAAATACTGGTTATCCGCTTCGTCTATGTCTTTTAATGATTTAGAGCGGGTTTATGATTTATGGACTCTCAGTAGTCATCTGAGTTTAATGAGAGTCATTTCGGCCGTTCAACAGAGTACACTACTTAGTTGGAGGCAGATATAACAGTGGCCCATGTTGTCCACCTAGAGCTGCCTTTTGATTCAGATGATGAGGAGGCTATGGAGGATCCACCCTCCCCTTCAGAGGATGACCTGTTTGAGGCCTTGACGACATCTATAGACATGTCAACTCACAACACTGTTTCTACTTCTGTTCCTTTATTACCTTGAGAGGTACTGGAGCAGCGAGTATAACTTTTGACTTTTGAGTGAGACCAGGCTAGGGCACTGTTGTTGAGGGTCTCATCTGGTAGAGATGCTTCTTATTTGATGAGGGACGAGGCCCAGGTTGCTAGAGATGCTTCTTATTTAGCTCGGGACAAGTTCCAGGTGGCCAGAGATACTACTGTGGCTGACCATGCCACTCTCAGATCTTATACAAAGGACGTTATTGCAGCGACGAGTGTGTTCATAGCTGATCATGGTAGTACTTTACATACATCAGTGGAGCTTAAGACTCGCTTTGAGACTGTTGGTTAGGAGATCAGAGATTCCTCCTCATCCTCAGAGAAGGATGCTATGCTTGATTTTTTGACCCGTTTAATTGGGGGCTTATAGATTAGCTTTATTTCCTGCATTATACTAGGTTAGTCACTTTTGTAATGTACATGACATTTTGTATATATCAAATAGCACATATAACAAGGAAATATATTTTATCTCACTTCTCTTTTGGATATGTTTTGACTTTGTTTGATAATTTCCATATTTCTCCACGACTTGCTATCTTGATGTGTCCTGAACTTCTCCTTGATGGACTGACCTTAAGATGTCATAGGGTCTCTCATAATGGGTCGATGATCTTTAGGCTTTTCTATTGTACCAGCTTTCATGTTTTACTTTTGGTGTCTTGGGACTGGTCTTTTGATATTGACCTTTTCACGGTGTCTGAATTGATAAGTTGGAGAAATTCTTCGCCATATATTTCTTGCAGTCTGAGGGCTCCTCCTGACAACACTTCTTTGACAATGAAAAAAACTTCCTAGTTTGGGGCAAATTTTCATTTGGCTACTTCTTGATTGGAGAGGACGTTTTTCAATATCAGGTTATTTTCTTTAAATTGCCGAATCCCGACTTTCTTATTGTAGGACCTAACTATCCTTTGTTGATAAAATCAACCATGCAAAATAGCTGCCACCCTTTTCTCTTCTATCAAAGATAGCTGGTGATACCGCTCTTATATCCATTGGTCTTCTTCCATCTGAGCATCTATCAACACTCTTAATGGTTCCATTTCCACTTCTATGAGGAATATTGTTTCCATGCCATAGACCAACGAATAGTGAGTAGTCCCTGTAGAAGTGCGCATTGATGTTTTGTATGCTAAAAGAGCCAGAGGTAATAAGTTCGGCCTTCTTTTGTGATTGGCGGACATCTTTTGCATAATCTTCTTGATATTCTTGTTAGCCACTTCAACAACACTATTCATCTTAGAACGATAAATGATAGGATTAAGATGTTTGATGTGAAATTTGCTGCACAATTCCTTCATCATTTGGTTGTTCAAATTTTTTGCATTGTCCAACACGAGCACCTCCAGTGGTCCATATCGACATATCACATTGATTCTGATGAACCCAATGATTACCTCCTTAGTGGCCTTGGGAAAAGATGCAGCTTCAACCCATTTAGTGAAGTAGTTGATCATTGTGATGCCCCCAAAATAGGTATACATCTCCCATTCTGAGTCGCCAAATACATGGTACAGAAACAACTACAACTTCACTAATACAATTGTCGTGCAAAATACGACAACACATAAACTGTGAGTTTAAATACAAATATTGTCTTTTAAACAATATCCACACTCAAATAAGTTCTCATTACAATTATTGATATACTATTTTACAAAATAGTGAGGACTACTATAACAAGTACCTTGGAACATCACTCCACACCCCGACTACTTCCCGCTATATTCTCGCTTCCTGAGAAGAAAAATGGAACAAAAAGAAAAGGGTGAGCTCAACTAGCACAGTAAAGAATATTATGACTAAGATAACATAGAACAAATTATCGTTAGCCTTCAATAAATCAGATAAAATATATTGGACAATCATTTTTAGATCAATATTCGCAGCGGAAATAACAATTCATTAGAAGAGTTAAGTAGAGAATGAAATCTACTATCATCTATGAATTTAAAAGTCCATCATCAATATTTTATCCCTGTAACATCAATCAATATACATCTTGAATCAAATATTCATCTTTGCACTACGGGCCAAAGATATTCATCTATATCACCAGTTGGTCATGTTCATCTCAACACCTGTTCATCTTTGCACTACGGGCCAAAGATATTCATCAGGTAATCATTCATCTTTGCACTACAGGCCAAAGATATTCATCAAGTATCACCATTAAGGACTGAGGATGATGAAAAATATTTTAAAGAACGAATCTAGTGAGATAAAAGGACAAAGATTAGTGATTCGTACTTTAGATAATCCAAGTTCAAAAATACTCCATAATAAACCATAGTTGTAAGACCCAAACTTTTTATAAATAAAATTGAATTTCCTCTAAATATTATTTTGAATAATAAGGTGTTAATTTGATATAATGCTTTGGTTATGGGTGAAATGTGCAAATGTTGCAAAATAAGCAAGTGGTTATAAAATATTCATTGTTGTCGGGGAATATTCATTTGGTCGTGGAATATTCTTGTTGTCGGGGAATATTCGTATGATGGCGCAGCCATTTGTGGGTCCCATAACGGAAAATGGTCAGACGAAGAAAACGACAAGTTTGAGTTTTTATAAATAATAACATAATTGTTACCGTTAACACTGTTGGAATACCTAGTGGTTAAAATACAGTAATACGCGTGGTTGCACAGTAGCACACGATATTGCACGGTATTTTTGAATTATTGATTCTTACGTAAGAAGGTACTACTCAATAATTGTTACAGTAATTATTGTTCAATATTTTATTTTATTTATTCAACAATTACTGCGTTGATATTTTATATTATTGTTGTTTCAATAATTTTCACGGCACAGTATTTTCCATTATAAGATCAATAATTCATATTATTTGAATAATACTATTCGATAGCATTATTGGCAATTTCTAAGGAAGTTCTATCTACGAAAGGGGTTTGGTCACCTAATTGCGCGCCAGTAAGGAGAAATCCTTATTGAAAAGCCCAATCTTTCCTGGGAACGACCTAGTTATCATTATTGTGATTCTGTAATATTATTTGTGAATAATTAATTATTGATTTATATGATAAGGAAATATTTATTTTATGTGGTTATAAATGAAGGAATTAATGTTGAGGTGTTTTATCAGTATTTTATCGAAATGGAAATATTAAAAATCATCCGTATGTGGATTTCGGGCATTTTCTGTTTGGAATTTGGAAAAACTTTCTTTTATAAAGTTGTAGAGAATTAAATTTCCTTTGGAATAGACATGAGATTCAAAATTTTTTGGTAAAAGGGCTATTTATTATGAATTATTGATGTTTTGGAAATAAATGTTTTTATTAAAAACATGGGTGGGCCCCACTTTTGGTTAGTGTGGAAATTTTAATTTTTGGTGTGCCCCATTGCGGTGTGCTAAAATCTGATCAATTGTGGCGTGCGTAGAAAATTTTGGAAATTATTATTTTATTAAATTTAGTCTGCTTTGGCGTTCTAGCATTTTCCTATAAATAGGGTGCTTAGTTAGAATTAAAAATACACCAGAATTATAAGTTTTCTCTTTCTATATTATCGAGTGTATCTTTGTGAGTATTTAGATACTTTGAGAGTTGTTATTTAGTGCAAGTTTCCTTCAGTATTACATCCGATATTCTAGTCAGAAGTACTGTTCTTTTGAGGTAAGGGATGTTATTTTCTTCGTAAATGATGTTATTTCTTCAATATCATTATACCGAAATATTGGTATGAATTTTATTGTGAAATTTTTACCTTTTCATGTCGAGGTTACTATTCACGATACGATACTATTCACATATACGACACTATTAATGTATACGACACAATTCACGTATACGATACTATTCACGAAGTATAATTTTTCTTGTGGAATTTATAACTTTTTGTGTCGGGGTTACTATTCAAGTATACGACACTATTCACGTATATGGCACTATTCATGAATACAACATTATTCACTAAAAAATAAAATTTTCTCTTCTTTGTCCAAATGTTTATTATGGTTACTATCTTTGATTGTATCCATGTTTTGATCTTCATTATTGAATTTTACTCCACTATGGTTTATTATGGAGTATTTTTGAACTTGGATTATCTAAAGTATGAATCACTAATCTTTGTCCTTTTATCTAACTGGATTTGTTCTTTAAAATGTTTTCCATCATCCTCAATCTTTAGTGGTGATGCTTGATGAATATCTTTGGCCTGGAGTATAAAGATGAATGATTACCTGATGAATATCTTTGGCCCGTACTGCAAAGATTGACAGGTGTTGAGATGAACATGGCCAACTATTGATACAAATGAATATCTTTGGCCAAAGATGAATATTTAGTTCAAGATGTATATTTATTGATGTTACAGGGATAAAATATTAATGATGGACTTTTAAATCATAGAAGACAGTAGATTTTATTCTCTACTAAACTCTTCTAATGAATTGTTATTTTCGCTGCGAATATTGATCTGAAACTTGTTGTCCATTATATTTTATCTTATTTGTTGAAGGCTAACGATAATTTGTTGTTCATTATCTTAGTCATAATATTCTTTACTGGGGTAGTTGAGCTCACCCTTTTCCTTTTTGTTCCATTTTTCTTTTAAGAAGAGAATATAAGCGGAAAGAATATAGCAGAATGTTCCAAAAGCGAATGTTATAGTAGTCCTCACTTTTTTATAAAATAGTGTATCAATAATTGTAATGAGAACTTATTTGAGTGTGGATATTGTCTAGAAGATAATATTTGTATTTAAACTCACAGTTTATGTGTTATCGTATTTTGCACGATAATTATATTAATGAATTTGTAGTTATTTCTGTACCATGTATTTGGCTACTCAGAATGGGTGATGTATACCTATTTTGGGGGCGTCAAAGTTGGTATCAGAGCTTAGGGATATGGTCTCTGGAGAAGATTGGGGAATAAAACTAGGAGGGGAAAAATGAGTAAATCCTTCGCTAGTGTGTTCTACCTAAGCTTATTTATTAGTCAGTCAGAATATAGGGGTATTATGTTGTATGTCATTTTCTTTAATTAACCCTTGTTTTGTGGCAGTATTTGAGAATGGCAGCTGAAAATAATAACAATGGAGTGAATGAGATCGTGGAGACACCTTTAATAAACAACCAAGGGAACGTGCAATAGGAAGGCAATATTCCTCCTGTAAACAACACTACCGAACAAACGATGAATGATGGGATGTTTAGAAGTTTTTTGCAGTTCATGCAAAATTAGACGAGGGAGACTCGTGTACAAAATATGGGTGTAAATAATAACAACGCGCAACTTATCACAGTGAAGCAGTTCAAAGAAATGGGACCTCTAGAATTTTCGGGAAAGTCGGATCCGATTAAGGAGGAAACGTGGGTTAAGCAAATTACCAAGATATTTGATGTCCTGGGATGCACGGAGGAATAGAAGGTTCCATTCGCCACCTTTATGTTTCGTGGTGAGGCAGATTACTGGTGGGAACCTGTGAAGCGTACCCAGCCAGCCGCACTCAATATGTCTTGGGAAACATTTCAGAAACAGTTCAATGACAAGTACTTTCCTGAAAGTATTCTTCATATGAAGGAGGTAGAGTTTATTAGACTGGAATAGAACAACATGACAGTGTCCAAGTACGAGGCAAAGTTCGCGGAGTTATCCAGGTTTGCACCTCATTTGGTAGAGAATGAGGAACCTATGACGCGGATGTTTCTGAGAGGTTTAAAACCTGAAATTCGTTAATACCTTATCTCTCACAAATTTTCTCTATATTTAGATGTTGTCAATAGGGCTCAATTATTAGAGCGAGATAATGAGTATATTCAACCGAGGGACCACAACCAAGGTCATACCGATGGCAGCAGTCATCGAAGCAATGATAACCAGCGGGGAGGAAAATATCCAGACAAAAGCGGTAACTACTCTTGTGGTAATTGGGGCCATGATAGTAGAAGAAGAGAGTCGATGGGAGACTTTAAAAAGAGAATGTACAACAACAACAATGATGAGAAGACATCAGCAGTAGCGCCAGCACCAGCACCAGCAACAAATTCTAATGGAGGAGAACGACCACCAGTTAGATTCTACAGATGCGGAGAGGAAGGACACATAAGTCCAAACTATTCACAGCCTTCCAAGGTGTGTTTCAGTTGTGGAAAAGACGATCATATATCCCAATTTTGTCCAGTAGCGAAATCAAGTCCAGCGGGGATGGTGACTCCAAAGGCTATCCTGAAAAAGTCAAAGTCAACGGTTCCTAGAAGAGCGTTTGTCATGACTGGCCAAAACGCGAGGAACCCAAACGAGGTGATCATGGGTAAGCTAATCATAAATACTTGTGAAGTTTATACCTTACTTGATACCGGTTCTACCCATTCTTTTATCTCTCCTGCTTGTGCTCAACGTTTGAACTTGACTTTGGAGAAATTAGACTTTAACTTATCTGTTGAGACTCCGTTAGGAGAAACTTTCATTACATCCACTATTTTTAAATCTTGCTTGATCCAGGTTGGCACCATCACATTACCTGTTGATCTTATCTCTTTAAAGATACTTTCATTTGATGTGATTTTAAGGATTGATTGGTTAACCACTCATCATGCTAAAATTGATTGTTTTCGTAAGGTTGTTATTTTTTATATTCCTAACCAACCTATTATATGAATTCAAGCAACCAAACCACTAAAGTTAATCACTGTCATATCAAGCCATAAAGCCATTCGTTTATTGAAAAATGGATGTCAAGCTTTCTTAGCCCATGTCATGGACTTGAACAAAAACACGTCAGATTTGAATAATATTTCTGTTGTTAGTGAATTTCCTGACGTATTTCCTAAAGAACTTCTCGGTCTACCCCTAGAACGTGATGTTGAATTCTTTATTGACCTTGAACCTGGTATAAAACCCATTTCTAAAACCCCATATCGAATGGCTCTTATTGAACTTCAGGAGTTAAAGGTCCAACTACATGAGTTATTGGACATCGATTTCATTCGTCCTAGTAAATCTCCTTGGGGTGCTCCTGTTTTATTCGTAAAGATGAAAGACTGGGGTATGCGACTTTGTATTGACTACTGAGAATTAAACCATATCACCATTAAGAATAGGTATTCACTACCTCACATCGATGACCTGTTCGACCAGTTGCAAGGAGCATAATTCTTTTAAAAGATCGATCTTTGTTCTGGATATCATCAACTTAAGATTAAAACTGAGGATATTCCAAATATTGTCTTCAGAACTCGATACGGGCATTATGAATTCTTAGTCATGTCTTTTGGATTGACTAATGCTCCTGCTGCTTTCATGGATATGATGAATCGTGTGTTCAAGGAATATTTGGATCAATTCGTTGTTGTCTTTATTGATGACATCCTCATCTATTCCAAAAGACCATGAAGATCATGAGCACCATTTGAAGCTGGTACTTCAAAGGCTTCGTGAAAATAAGCTATATGCCAAGTTAAAGAAATGCGAGTTCTGGCTTGAGGAAGTAGCATTCCTTGGGCACGTGGTGGCAAAATATGGAGTATCTGTTGACCCGATGAAGATTGAAGCAATATAAAGTTGGTTGCAACTGAAGTCGGTAAGCAAAGTACTTAGCTTTCTAGGCTTAGCTGGTTATTATCGGAGATTTGTGGAAGGATTTTCTCAAATTATTACTCCGTTAACTCAGCTGACTCGGAAAGATACAAAATTCATATGGAGCGAGGATTGCGATAAGAGTTTCCAAGAGCTCAAGAGGTGACTCATTTCGGCACCTGTTCTAACAATACCATCTAGTTCGGATGGATTTGTTATCTACAATGATGCTTCAGGTAAAGAGTTAGGATGTGTTCTCATGCAACATGGGAAAGTCATAGCCTATGCCTCACGATAACTCAAAAAATATGAGAGTAATTATCCTACTCATGATCTAGAGTTGGCAGCAGTTGTTTTAGCGTTGAAAATCTAGAGACACTACCTGTATGGGGAGAAAGTTGAGATCTATACAGATCATAAAAGCCTCAAATATTTTTTCACCCAAAAGGAACTCAATATGCTGTAGCGACATTGGCTCAAGCTGTTGAAAGATTACGACCATACCATTCAATATCATCCTAGAAAAGAGAACGTGGTAACTGACGCATTAAGTAGAAGATCGTATGCGGTAGGAGTGCGATGTTGTTAACACAAAGACCCATTTTGTATGACTTACAAAGGATGGAGATAGAGTTAAAGGCTTCAAGTACCCATATGGTGATATCAAACATATGAGTAGAACCGACTTTAATCGATAAAGTTAAAGTTGTTCAAGCCACAGACCCAGAGTTGATACGTATGAAGAAGAATGTATAAGAAGGTGTTATTCCAGAAGCAAGAATAGATGAAGAAGGAATACTTTGAGTCAACTCCAGACTTTGCATTCCTAACGATTCTGACTTGAAGCATAGAATCATGATGGAGGCACACAACACACCATTTGCAATCCATCTCGGGAGTACCAAAATGTATCATGATCTTTGACATACATTTTGGTGGAGCAATAGGAAGAGAGAGATCGTGGAGTTTATCTCGAGGTGTTTAACTTGTCAACGTGTAAAGGCGGAGCATTAAGTGCAAAAAGGTCCATTACAATCACTTGAGATTCTGAAATGGAAGTGGGAATACATTACCATGGATTTTGTTACGGGTCTTCCCAAGGTTTTTCAAGGCAATGATGCGATTTGTGTTATTGTTGATTGATTAACTAAGCCTGCTCATTTCTTACCGATACAGGAGACTTATTCCCTTGAACGTCTTGCTCGTATGTACGTAAATGAGATTGTGAGATTGAATGGCATGCCAGTATCCATAGTCTCAGATCATGACCCAAGATTCACTTCACAATTTTGGGTTAGCTTGCAGAAAGCTATGGGCACGGATTTACAATTCAGTTCGGCATACCATCCTCAAATGTACGGGCAATCAGAAAGGACAATTCAAACTCTTGAAGATCTATTAAGACTCTGTGTCCTAGATTTCAAAGGAAGTTGGGATAAGTACTTGCCATTGGTGAAATTCTCCTACAATAACAGTTATAAAGTAAGTATAGGCATGGCTCCATTCGAGGCGTTGTATAGATGTAAGTGTCGTTCTCTAATATGCTGGGATGAGGTGGGTAAAACAACGTTGTTGGGACCAGAATTGGTACGCACGACTACAGAAAAGATCCAAATAATTTGACAACGTATACAAATGACACATGATCGACAAAAGAGTTATGTAGATCTTCATCGAAAGGACGTGGAATTTAATATTGGGGATCATGTATTGTTATGTATTACTCCATTGAAGGGAGTTACAAGATTTGGGAAAAGAGGTAAACGCAATCCACGATTTGTTGGTCCATTTGAGATTCTTGACCGAATAGAAAATGTGTCCTATAGACTCGCATTACCTCCAAGCATGTCTCGTGTTCAAAATGTTTTTCACATATCTATGCTTCATAAATATGTGAAGGACCCAAACCACATTATTAAGTAAAAACCAGATGAGATAGCCAAGATTTAACGTACGAGGAGGTACCTGTCAAGATCATGGATAAGAAGGAGCATGTCCTACGCACAAAGGTTATACCACAAGTTAAAGTTTTGTGGAGGAACCATGCTATAGAGGAAATGACCTCAGAGTTGGAATCATAAATGAAAGCAAGGTATCCTCACCTTTTCGAAATACCAGGTACTACGTCAAATTTGAGGACAAAATTTCATAAGGAGGGGAGGTTGTAAGACTCCAACTTTTTATAAATAAAATTAAATTTCCTCTAATTATTATTTTGAATAATAAGGTGTTAATTTGATATAATGCTTTGGTTATGGGTGAAATGTGCAAATGTTGCAAAATAAGCAAGTGGTTATAAAATATTCATTGTTGTTGGGGAATATTTGTTTGGTCGTGGAATATTCGTACGACGGCGCAACCATTTGTGAGCCCCATAACGGAAAATGGTGGGATGAAGAACACGAAAAGTTTAAGTTTTTATAAATAACGGCGTAATTGTTACCGTTAACACTTATGGAATACCTGCTGGTTAAAATACAGTAATACGCGTGGTTGCACAGTAGCACACGGTATTGCACAATATTTTTGAATTATTGATTCTTACGTAAGAAGGCACTACTCAATAATTGTTACAATAATTACTGTTCAATATTTTATTTTATTGATTCAATAATTGTTGCGTTTATATTTTATATTATTGTTGTTTCAATAATTGTCACTGCATAATATTTCCCATTATGAGATCAATAATTCATATTATTTGAATAAAACTATTAGATAGCATTATTGGCAATGTCTAAGGAAGTTCTGCCTAGGAAAGGGGTTTGGTCACCTAATTGTGCGCCAATAAGAGAGAAATCCTTATCGGAAAGCCCTCTCTTTCCTAGAAACGACTTGGTTATCATTATTGTGATTCTGTAATATTATTTGTGAATAAATAATTATTAATTTATATGATAAGAAAATATTTATTTTATGTAGTTATAAATATAGGAATTAATGTTGAGGTATTTTATCAATATTTTATCGGAATAGAGGTATTAAAAATTATCCATATGTGAATTTCGGGCATTTTCTGTTTGAAATTTGGAAAAACTTTCTGTTACAAAGTTGTAGAGAATTAAATTTCCTATGGAATAGACATGAGATTCAATTTTTTTTGATATAAGGGCTATTTATTATGAATTATTGAAGTTTCGGAAATAACTATTTTTATTAAAAATATGGGTAGGCCCCACTTTTAGTTGGTGTGGAAATTCTGATTTTTGGTGGGCCTCACTATGGTGTGCTGAAATTGATCAATTGTGGCGTGTGTAGAAAATTTTGGAAATTATTATTTTATTAAATTTAGTCTACTTTGGCGTTCTAGCATTTTCCTATAAATAGGGTGCTTAGTTAGAATTGAAAATCACACCAGAATCATAAGTTTTCTCTCTCTATATTATCGAGCGTATCTTTGTGAGTATTTAGATACTTTGAGAGTTGCTATTCAGTGCAAATTTCCTTCAGCATTACATTCGATATTCCAGTCAGAAGTACTGTTCTTTTGAGGTAAGAGATGTTATTTTTTTTTGTAAATGATGTTATTTCTTCAATATCATTATACCGAAATATTGGTATTAATTTTATTGTGAATCCCTAATCTTTATCCTTTTATCTCACTGGATTCGTTCTTTAAAATGTTTTTCACCATCCTCAGTCTTTAATAGTGATACTTGATGAATATCTTTGGCCTGGAGTGCAAAGATAAATGATTACCTGATGAATATCTTTGGCCCGTAGTTCAAAGATGGACAGGTGTTGAGATGAACATGACCAACTGTTGATATAAATGAATATCTTTGGCCCGTAAAGCAAAGATGAATATTTGGTTCAAGATGTATATTTATTGATGTTACAGGGATAAAATATTGATGATGAACTTTTAAATCATAGAAGACAACAGATTTTATTCTCTACTAAACTCTTCTAACGAATTGTTATTTCCACTACGAATATTGATCTAAAACTTGTTGTCCATTATATTTTATCTGATTTGTTGAAGGCTAACGATAATTTGTTGTTCATTATCTTTGTCATAATATTCTTTACTGGGCTAGTTGAGCTCACCCTTTTCCTTTTTGTTCCATTTTTCTTCTCAGGAAGCGAGAATATAGCAGGAAATAGTCCTCACTATTTTGTAAAATAGTGTATCAATAATTGTAATGAGAACTTATTTGAGTGTAGATATTATCTAGAAGATAATATTTGTATTTAAACTCACAGTTTATGTGTTGTCGTATTTTACACGATGATTGTATTAATGAAGTTGTGGTTGTTTCTGTACCATGTATTTGGCGACTTAGAATGGGTGATGTATACCTATTTTGGGGGCGTCACAGTTGGTATCAGAGCTTAGGGATATGGTCTCTGGTGGAGATCGGGGAATAAAACTAGGAGGGGAGAGACGAGCAAATCCTTCGCTAGTGTGTCCTACCTAAGCTTATTTATTGGTCGATCAGAATATAGGCGTACTATGTGGTATGTCAATTTCTTTAATTAACCCTTGTTTTGTGGCAGTATTTGAGAATGACACCTGAAAATGTTAACAATGGAGTGAATGAGACCGTGGAGACACCTTTAATCACCAACCAAGGGAACACAATATTCCTAACCAACAGGAAGGCAATATTCCTCTTGTAAACAACACTACCGAATAAACGATGAATGATGGGATGTTTAGAAGCTTTTTGCAGTTCATGCAAAATTCGACGAGGGAGACTCGTATACAAAATACGGGAGGAAATAATAACAATGCAGAACTTGTCACAATGAAGCAGTTCAAAGAATTGGGACCACTAGAATTTTGGGGAAAGCTAGATCCAATTAAGGCAAAAACGTAGGTGTCGACCTCGAGATTTTTGAGTGTCCCTTTTCATTACTTATTCTTTGGTGTTCTCATGTTAATGTGAGATTTGTTTGAAAAAACAAGTGAAAAAGGTCCGACATGTATAATGTCGACGATTGGACTTTAAGAGTCGCCAGTTGGTGTATTTAATTGGTTGCTGCAACGACCAAAAGGCTTACATCATTGACCCGATGATTTGACATCTTCTACTGCGGGTCTCAATGAAACCAAGATTTATTTTGGGTCTGGGGGCTTGATTATGCGGAGGGAAGGTGTTAGGCACCCCCCGACATCCGTGTTACCACGGTGACTGCCACTTTTCAAAGAAATTGTTATATGAATGTGTGTGTGGATCAATGTGCAATTATTTGAAAGTAGTGCGAGGCCTCATTCGCACCTATATACACAAGGTTTGAATTTTATAGAAAAATCCAATTTTAACCAAGATATAGCAATGACATTTTGTAAAAGAGGTTTTTTCAAATCCCGTGCTCAATAGGAATTGAGACCTTTTCATACTTCTATTTTATTATTAAATGTCCGGCTTGTTTGCTTTTATTTTCGAGATGCGAAACATTCTCGAGAAAATAATATCAAAGAAAATGTCGAACTCCTCATGGGCATGACAACCATCCAATGAAATTCGAGACAACGTAAAATAATGTACAAAACATTTACGACTAAAAATGTCCATCATGGGAATCTAATCTAGATTCATGAAATTGAACTCGCGTGATCACATGATTCTAGGCTCACATGATACCGTAATTTGTATGGAAAGCGATAGCGATTATATATATAAAAGTCAGAAATATATATATACTGAGATATGATCAACCACCATGAAGCAACTCCATGAGGATCTGAAATGTAAATATATAAAAGTGGTAAATATATATATGGATATGATCAACCGCCACGAAGTAAACTTCAAAGTGGACGAAATATAAATAAAGTTATAAGCGATCAATCGCCACGTAAGTAAATTCGAGTGCAGGACAAAATGTAAATAAAAGTCGTAAAAGGCCACGAAGTAAACTCTGTTCTGACAGAATATATATATATATATATATATATAATTGATGTCGGGCATATCCGATGAGCTGGATTTATATATATATATATAAAAGCAAGTAAACGCACCGGATGTAAATCCAGGCTCATCGGATATGCCCGACATCAATTATATATATATATAAGCGAGTAAATGCACCAGATGTAAATCCAGGCTCATCAAATTTGTCTGACAACAATTATATATATATATATATAAAAGCGATTTAAATGCACCAGATGTAAAATCCAAGCTCATCAGACAGAGTCTGATCACAGTTCATATATATATATATAAAAGCAATTAAACGCTCCAGACCGAAGTCTAGGCTCAATCGAGGCATAACTCGATAATGTTAGTCCAGATATATGAAATATATACATATATTAGTATATATATAGACATAAAAGAAAACCACGGACCGAAATCCGGGAAAACGCACATAACATGACTCTCAATGTGTATAACAGTTTGTGCTATATGAGAAGAAGGCTTTATAAAATGTAAGAAGGCTTACAGTGGGCTGCCAAAGTAGACTTCTATGACTTTAAATGGATAAACACTCAGCTCCCGTCGAATAAAATATAGCTATATGTGAGCTAACTAGTGTTTAAAGAAGAGTAAACACTCAAAAGATGTGTATGCAGAGTAAAATGGACAGGGCTTCCTCGTCTTTTTCCTTTTCTCCCCCCTCTCAAGTGGATGACCCAAGCCTTGTATATATAGACTGATGGCCGCAGGTACACCTACGATAGCCGCAGTTGTACCTGCGTCTGGTCATGGTTAATCCGAGCCTCGCGGGTCCCATCGTCTCATAGTACGTGTACTCATGCACTGTAATGTCTGCTCGAACTTGCAGAACTTTAATCTGAGCATAACGAGGTATATTTGACCTTCTTCGGACCACTGGTGTCGAGAGTTACATAATAACATGGATTAGAGGTTGTACAAAGTCAGGAAAAGGGTCTATCCTCATGGTCTTCAAGCTTCAAATTCTATCCAAAGTACTGCCACACATAATAGTCACTCAGGATTGTCACTCCTCGGTTCTTGTGGGACATTGTTGGATGTATGTATGTATGAAGTGTTGAGACGACGTGCCATTTATTGAAGGAATAAGATGACGTTTGACTCCTCGTCGGGGTTATCGCCGGTTTGAGTTGAAATTAGAAGTTGCTCAGGGTTACAGCTGAGATTGGACTACTTGTTGGTATGCCGCGATATCATCTTGTTGACGTGGTAAGATGATGTTGTGACTCCTCACCGGGGTTATCGCCGGTTTAAAGAAAAGCAGACGTTACTTAGGGTTACATCTGAGATTGGGCTGCTTGTTTGTATGCCTCACTGTCATCTGGATTGAAGCTAATCGCATGTTTGAAACAAGCATTTTCGGGTTATCGTCGGAACTGAAATGACATCTCTTGGGGCTATCACCAAGGATGGGGTTGCTACTCCCAGTGTTGTCTCTGGGACTGGAACTGAGCGTCGCGGTGTTATCTCTCGAGATGTAATCGCCCTCTCCTGTGTTGTTGCTTAGGTTTTTGATCTGCATATCTCGGGGTTATCTCCGAGATCGGAAATGACATTCCCGGTGTTTGTTCCGGGTTGACATGACATTCCCGGTTTGTGTTCCGGGTTAGAACTGAACTTCCGTTGGTATCCGAGATGGATGTAAGCTGTCTTTCAGGGTTATCTTCAAAAGACGAATCTACCCTCCTGTAATGTTAGTAATAGGAGTGTAGAAAATTTTGAGTGTCTACAGATGCCCCTCTTTATCATATTCATGCAATACAAGGCATGGATAGGATAAAGAATCCTAGACACTTGAAATACAAGCAAGATAAACATGATGCTATGTGCAGCAACATGATGCAAATGTATGATTGTCATGTAATCCTGCTGGGATGACAATCAGTGATGACTTGGACATGCGATCTAAGTTTCCAAGGATGTTGACGTTGGGACTACCACCAAAGTCTTGAATCCTAGACGCTGGCTTATACTCCATTGAGTTACCTCTTGTGTGGAAGAGATCTGTGGGGATAAGGTTTTGTCTGTTTGAGGATGTGTATAACATGTTCCCTCATATCGCTTGAAAGTTACTGCCAACAAGGTTGTCATTTGCCGGGGTTGCTGACGACCTTCATTGATGTGTGTATCACCGGATAGATCCCTGCTGGGTGTATTGTCAAGGCTGCTTGACCTTCATTGATGTATGTGTCAATGGTAGCATTGTGTTGTAGCCCTCGTTGGGTAAGGTTTCTTCGATGGGTTTACTTACCATTGGCTGATATGACGTCAAGGCTGCTTGACCTTCATTGATGTGTGTATCAATGGTTACATTTCGTTGTGACCCCCGCCGGGGATACGTAGAAGTTTGAAAGATGCGCGTTGTGACCCCCGCCGGAGATACGTAGATGTTTGAAAGATGCGCGTTGTGACCCCGCGCGGGGATATCTAGATGCTTGATAACTTCGGTGTTGTAACCCCCGCCAGGGAGGTTTGATATTTTATGGTTTTTGCATTATAACCCCCACCGGGGAGGTTTGATATTTTGTGGTTTTTGTGTTGTAACCCCCGCCGGGGATACGTCAGGGTTGCCTGACACTCATTTACGATATCGGACCTTTGTGGGGTATTGTCGAGCATGATCTGTGAAAGCTGAGCTCATTGGTATAGTATACCTGCGCATTCAAAGAATCTGAGATTGAGATAACGGGAGTTTAACTCGACCGACGAAACCGGGATTTCAGTTATTCCGCCAATCGCGTAGCATTTTTATTCCTGATTTGGCCTTTTTAGCTTATGAGACCTCCTTTACAACTCTAACTAAAGTGAGTCAGAGGTGTGGGACCCATGTAGGGGTCGCAGTGTACCGCAGAGCCGCAGAGTTAGCTTTGGCCGCGTGCTATGTATAGGTGGTCGTTGCTTTCATAAGTCATTTTCAAGTTCAATGTATTGAAGGAAATCCAGAGCTCTTCTTGGATCTCATTGAGTTCGGGCAACTTTTTGCATATTCTGTCACCATACAAGCGTTCTTCACTGTCCTGGTAACACATGCATGTATTTTTTTCCAATTTCTGTCCGTTGGAAAATGACTTATCGCATAAAATGAATTTAGACACATAGTAGTGAATATGCATGCTGATATGACTTGATAAAAAATATTCAACATAGCAAATGTTAGTATTAAACCATGCTGAACATAATGATATAAAAAAATTTAACTTTTGAAACAGTCAAATTGGCACCTTTTACTGTCATTTCTTATCCTATATGAGGACAAATGAGTAAATGTAGAATAGCAAAATAATCTTGGTAATTAGACTACACTTACGGATTTTTTATTGTAATGTATTGATGCATGCAGGATGTATATGACTGTGTATAGGTGTGCTAATGAATGGCCACCTAGTCATGCCTATGTGCATGGGGATAGTTCCATTTACAAAGGGGCTATGGCAAAATTTTTCCAAAATATAGGTATTGGGTAGTCATGAATTTTTAACTCTACTGTAGATGTATGTTAAAGCAATGCATGCATGCATGTAATCATAGAATGCATTTTGAAAAGACTCCAGGTAAGAAATTACCACACCCTTTCTGAGGTGATTTGGAGACTTGCTGTCCAGATATCATGGATCCTGATCAGCTGAGTAGTTCCCGCAGGACCACTTCTGGTGTACGGAGGAGGGCTTTTGAAGAGCCTCAATGCCGTTCTGTGAGACAGCCTTGTCGTTTAGTGGAGGCGGTGATACGTCCTATTCGGGTTGAGGTGCCGAATGTCGAGGACGAGGAGGAGGATGCACCGATCGAGGTTCCCGCTCCCGCATGACGTGTTCCCCCCTAGGGAATTTCCGTATTCAAGTGGCGAACCCAAATCT
>CM035152.1:81704394-81820716 GCA_020205615.1 Panax quinquefolius
GTTAATAAATTTCCTGACGTATTCCTGAAGACTTCCTGGCCTACCCTAGAGCGTGAAATCGAATTTTGTATTGACCCCAGTAAAAAACCCATTTCTAAAATCCTCAAATATTTCTTCGCCTAAAACGAACGTATAATGCGCCAAAGACGTTGGCTCGAGCTGTTGAAGATTACGACCATACCATTCAATATTATCGTGGAAAAAGCAAACGTGGTAGCTGATGCATTGAGTAGAAGATCGTATATGTTTACGAGTGCGATGTTGTTAACACTAAAACCTATTTCGTATAACTTACAAATGATGAAGATAGAGTTAAAGACTCTAAGGACCCACATGATGATACACGAGTAGAATCGACTTTAATCGATAAAGTTAAAACCACTCAAGCTACACACCCGGAGATGGTGAATGTGAAAAAGAAGGTTCAAGAGAGCGTTATTCTAGAAGCAAGAGTCGATGAAGAGATGAACTCTCAACCCTCGATTTAATTGGGCCATTGAAAATCCTAGATCGAGGATGAAGAGATGAACTCTCAACCCTCGATTTAATTGGGCCATTCAAAATCCTAGATCGAGTAGGAACTGTGGCATATTGACTCGCTTTACCGCCAAGTATGTCGCGTGTTCATAACGTCTTTCACGTATCGATGTTACGTAAATATGTGGATGACCCGAACCACATTATTAAATTAGAATCGGACGAGATAACGGAAGATTTAATGCATGAGGAGATACTTGTTAAAATCTTGGATAAGAAGGAATATATTCTACGCTCAAAGGTTATACCTTAAGAGTTAGAATCGGACGAGATATCCTCATCTGTTCGGCATACCAGGTACGTACATAAATTTCGAGGGCAAAATTTCATAAGGAGGGGAGATTGTAAGACCCCAAATTTTGTGAATAAAGATTTAATTTTCTCGAAATATTTTTTTTAATATTATGGTGTGAATTTGATATAATGTTATAGTTGTGGGTAGTATTTATGAATTTTGCAAAGTAAGCAAGTGGTTATATAATATTCGATTGGTGGGGAATATTCATTTTAACGAGGGAATATTAAGTAAGGCGGCACAATCATTAGTGGACCCCCAGCAATGATATTATCGTAGTTAGAAAACTACAGAATTATCTTTTATAAAAATAACTACGAAAGTGTTACCGTTAAAGCTGTTGAACTACTCGGTAGTAAAAGTGCGATGTCTGGCATTGGTTGCGTAGTAGTACTTGCGGTATTGATTATTGATGCTTACGTAAGAAGTCACTCGTTATACTCAATTATTGCTACAGTGATTGATGCATCATATCTCTCATATTATTGATTCAATTATTGTCACAGTATCATCTACATAATATGTTATATTATTAAATCAATAATTGAGACGCTAAAGTTATTCATATTATTATTTACAATATTGACAATGACTAGAAGTTCTGTCAAAGAGAAGTTTGGTCACCTAATTGCGCGCCAATAAGGAGAAATCCTTATCGGAAAGCCCCCTCTTTCCTGGGAACAACCTGGTTGTTAAATATTATGAGTTATAATATTAATGATGAATAAGTTTGTGTTGATTAAAGATGAAATTGATAGTTCCATTGTGTTGGGATTATTAGTGTTAGTGGAAATCGACATTTATTTCAATAATAATTGATGTCGGGAAGTTATATTTACCAATCGGGTAATTAATCGGATAAATGAGAAAATAATTGCTATTAATTCACATGATTATAACTATTTGTTTACATGTGTGTACTATTGATTCACATTCATGTACTATTAGGGGAGGTGGTTCAAGATTGATAATACTTGCATGACTAAGTTAAAAATGGAGGTATAGATGGAGGTACTATACTGTAATTCGTATTTTCACATGTATAAAACCATTGATTCACATGATTGAACTATTGATTCACATGATATACTATTAGGGGAGGTGGTGCAAGTTTGATAATATTTGCAGGACTAAATTAAAAATAAAGGAAAAGATGAAGGTATTATACTGTAATATTGAGCCCCAAAACGTGCAATTATCTAAACTATATTTTCTATAAATAGAAGCTCATTCTTCCTTCATTCTTACCAATTCACTAAGACTCACAAGAGCAATTATAGAGAGAGAAGCTATAGAGAGAAAGAAAGAAGAGTAGTCTACTACTTCACAACTCTAGTATTCAGTCTTCTTCTGAGGTAAGGGGTATTATTTATTTCATATTCTGAAGAGATATTATTTTTCGTATTCGTATGAATATTATTTTCATTCAATATTCATAAAGAATATTATCTTCGTTCAATATTCGTAAGAATATTATCCTCGTTAAATATTCGTTGGAATATTATTTTCGTTCAAGGGATGTTATTTTTGTTCAATATTCGCTTGAAATAATATTTTCTTTCATACTCTGTAGTATGTAAGTAATATTATTTTGTTTCAGATTTTGAGTTCTATACTCATTTTGTTGAAGTTTTGGCTTCAATACTCCATGAAATTAGTAGAGTATCCTAGATATTTGCGCTTCATCCAGTATCTTTTCATGGAAATATTATTCTGAGCTTTCTTGATAATTATTGATCTTTTCATGACAGAATATTATTCATGAGTTACTTTTTATGGGTTACTATTCACCCGGTTACTATTTACTCTAGTATTATTCACTCGGGTATTCGGGGCACTTTTTATGCCGGAGTACTATTCACGAGTTACTATTCATGAGTTACTATTCACCCAATTACTATTCACCCGAATATTATTCACTCAGGTATTTGGGGTACTTTTCATGTCGATGTACTATTCACGAGGTACTATTCCCGAAGTACTATTCATAGGGGACTATTTACCCGAAAAATATATTTCTTTATGTCCAAATTATTTTTGGTATATGAATATTATTCTTGAATTTTACTCTACAAAGCAGTATCATGTTGATAATTTGGATATTTTTAAACTCTGGATAAATTTAAAGTCTTTAATATTTACCCTTGATTTCGTTTGATTTAATTTCGTTTGATTAATGCTTATATCATTGTCATCATCATCATGCTTATATTGTGATGGAAGTCATCTTTGGCTTACGTGCATAGATGGACTGTTGATTGGTATGATTATGACCAGGGATCATTCGATATAATCATGACCCGTAATGTTACAAATGATGTGGTAAAAGTCCTCAGTGGCCTGTAGTACATTGATGGACAGTTGTTGGTGTGATTATGACCAAGGATTATTCGGTATAATCATGACCATTGATGATTACATGAATATCCTTGGCCCGTAGTGCAGGGATGATTCGATAATGTAGTTTATTTATTAAGCTGAGTCTCATCGATAAAATTGATGAAAAACTTTTTAAATCATAGAAGATAATAGATATCATGTTCTACTTAACTCTTCTAATGGATTGCTTGTTCCGCTGCAGTTAAACTTGATGTTTATTGTATTTTATCAGTTTAACGCTGTTGAATGCTAATGATAATTTATTCTGCATTATCTTAGTCATAATATTTTTTACTGGGCTAGTTGAGCTCACCCATTTGCTTTCATTGTTCTCTTCAAGAAATGAGAACGTAACCGGGACTAGTCGGGGAACGGAGTGATGGTCCGAGATGGTGTTATAGAAGTCATCATTATTCTATAAAATAGTGTGACAATAAATGTAATGAGGACTTTATTTGAGAGTGAATATTGTCTAGAAGGCAATATTCTTGTTTAAACTCTCAGCTATGTTTTGTCGTATTTTGCACGACAGTTGTATAATTAAGTTTGTATTTGATTTATGTACCATGTATTTGGCGACTCAAGATGGGTGATGTATACCTGTTTTGGGGGCGTCACATAGTTACTGTCTAAAAGATCAGAACTCACTATTTGGGATTCCAGACTGTCACAGCTACGCTATGGCTAAGCCTTGGACCGGTGCAGTTGCGCCGTCCTCTAACCCAGCCAGAACTCAGTTGCTTCCTTGTGGTCTCTATTTGGCTTGAACACACAATCATATTTTTTCATGTTAAAGGCTTTCACATGCTTCTTAGATCAATCTAGGTCCCTCCTTGCATAACATGGTTCTAAGTTCGATCATTTCAACAATTTAAGGTCATTAAAGGTCATGAAACCACAAAGTCTAGCTTGCTTGCTTTCTAAACATACAAGATAGTTATAAAACTCATATTAGGCATGCTTGTGTGTATTCATAACACATACGTGAAACTAACACCGCTTTAGTTGAAAAATAGGCTTTATTCATGCTTTTCTTGAAATGTGCTACACAAGCATAGTATATATAGGTTTATGCTATATGAGTGAGTCTAAGAGTGTCATCAAACATGATCACAAATGTCAGATTCTAGTCTTCAAGGTATCATGACAATATTCATATTCTAAACTTACTAGTAAGTCCAACTTGATCATGTTTCTTTGCTAATCACATAAACATAAGCTAAAGGTTTATTCATGCATTTCTAAGTTACACTAACATGCTTTGCAAAGTCAGAATATACATCATGTAGAAATCATGCAAGTTAGCTTACTAGGCTAAGTCTTTTCTTGAAAACATTTCTAACTCAAAGCTTAATAAGTTGATCATGGTCAAAGGAACTATATACACTACAACATGCTCATCTATGTGCAAAATCAGTCATGTATAACTCATTGGTTCACAATTTATAGAACACGATCTTTTACATAGTTTGTTTTTAAAACTTATAGTCCAAATCTCCGTTTAAACCATACATCTTCGTTAATCATTTAAGTCTAGTCTAAACATGCTCACATTAGGTTCATATATCTATATATACACATCATACACATGTTTACATGCTAGCTTGAGTCATAATGTTTAACCAACATAGATCAAATTGTAAAAAGAACACTTTCTGTGAGTTCGTTGGATTGGCGCACAATTCTACTTGCTTAGTGTAAATCCCAAATCCGCAATTTGCGTGGAGTACTGGTTCAAAGAAAAAAATAATGCCTTGACATTGTTTAGCCCAAACACAAAATTTACCCACGAAATCATTCCTAAACACTCATATATAAATTGTAACATGCTTATATGATCATATAACAACTATATGGACATTACCCAAACTCATTAACATACAATTCCATGAATTCAAGATTTTGGATTTCAAGACTCAAGACTCCATTTTTATAGATAATGAAAAGGGAAGCAAGGAAAAGGGATTATACCTCTACAATTGTGAAAAGAGCTTGCTTCAAATGAACTTCTAAGCTCTAGATTACTTGTATTCTCTCAACTCTTACTTAGCAATCTCAGACAAATCTCAGCAACAAGAATGAAGAAACACAGCTGCTAATTTAAAGAGGAATACAAATCCAGACATTGCATTTTCCCATTGAATCAAACTCATATGTTAAAGGATTGCATGAAGGTTAAGGAGTTGTTAGATTGGTTGTTGGAACTCATCATAATCACCACTCCCCCATGATCATGAGCTAGAGAGTTAGAAGAAAATGAAGAACATGGGCTAGCCTTTTTGTTCCACACGTGATTGAGGATTTGGAAATGAATGGGACTCTCAATTTGGGACAATCCAATTTAACTTAGCCTTCTTGTATACTCCTACACATCCTTACTTTTATGTTATATTTTAATACAGATATCAACCATATACTATAACTAAATGTCACAATATGCTTAAACATTTCAAGGTAGTAGATGAAATATGGAAATGTAATATACATATAATCCATGTACATTTTATCACACTGGTACACTTTAACAGTTCATGATATATTATTTTCATACATACCCACATACATATTGTCACATAGATAATGTATTTATAACATATGGTCCCAATATATTTAGTCACAATGCTCATACAATATAGTTTTATAAGACTTAATATATAGTCACTGATATGTCATACTACACTATATGGTATAGTTGTATTATTACTCAAGTGTACATAATTGTCAATATAATATTATTATATTATTAACTTACTCTTTTATGTGAAATAATTAAATCATGCACTTCCTTAATTAATTAACACCAATATTAATTAATCATTGATCAATATATTTATGGATTTCCATAGTCATTACTTATCTATTTAATAATCATCTATTATTAATTACCAAGAATTCAATATTCCACCACAACCATTATCAATTAAATAACAATTAATAATCACATATTAATCGACCTCATTAACATCAATTAAAAATCCATAATATACTACATCAACACTTAACAATTAATATTACTTAATTGCTTACTTTATAATTCCTTTGTTAACTAATTTTACTGTTAATATTTCTCATCACCATGTCACACAAAGCTTTAATGAGTTCATCACAAGACTCCACATATCCTCAATTATTCAATTATTTAATATAATTGAGTTATCTCATTTCATAACACGAAATCGTTCATATTCAAATAAACATTTATTTCCATTAATATATTTATTTATTAATACGTGGAAATTCTCGGGTATTACATCCTCCCCCTCCCCCCTTATAAAAATTCCGTCCCGGAATTGCTACATGTAAATCCCCCGAATCCAGGTACTTGAAACCCGAATTCAGTGCTTCACGATACCATTTCTATGAGCGGAATAATACTAATAATAATAACAATAATATAAATATTACATAATTATCAGAGTCTAGCTCCCAAGTACGTAACCTTTAATCATTCCTTACAATACATGATAATAAATATATAACGTTGTCTTAATAATATTAAACTATTACATAAGATAACATTGAAATGATTCAGCAACCTTTCCCTTTCCCTTGTTTCTAGCATGACCTTCGGGTTGTTCACACTTAAATGAAAATATTTAAATTAAGCAAGGATGAGCATTTGAGTGCCCCAAGTGATAATAATAATATATATATATATATATATATATATATAAAATTGAAAGAATTTAAATGTTTTCTTTATACTACCCTCTACAACAAATCAATAGTTGTGAAGTAATCGAACCGATAATAATAACATAATAACCCTCTTTCAAATTTTTGAAACTATATCACGACTATAAATAGGGTTAATGGGACATACTATGAACATTGTTTTCATTTTGAAAAGGTTAAGCGAGAACTTCATCTCAGTATGGCCGTTATAACTTACTTGACGCGGGTGGGTGATCGGTTGAATTGTTGTACCTATATTAATCATCGTTCACTCTGTCCACTTTGGGTGCATAAAAGTTTTTCCGTGTAAGGGATGTTCATACTTATCGGGGTTCCAAACCAAAGCAATTCGGTTGGATAATAATAAGGTTTTATCTTGTTCATCAATAATCTATAATTCAACATATATATACGGGTAATTAACAAAGGTGTATCAACATGTGATTAAATGCAATGATTATCCAAGTGGGGACACTTGTATAACCATTTATAGAAATTATCGAACAGAACATATATCTAAATTACCATATACTAACATGTTGATAATCAATGAGCGTATATAATCTGGGGTTAATAATGCATACAATAATAATATAATTACGAAACATTCTTACTCATGTCCATCACATAAAGAAAATGCAAAGGTAGGATAATTGTCTGATGCGCTGCTTACAATACGCAACTTAGTTTTATCTTTTATATCACGACCTATCATTAATCTGATCATTCGTTCTATTAGAACTATATACTATAACATATAGTACTACATTTCGCAGTCAGCACATAACCTAATCACAATATCACACATGTTCAAGAGTTATTGCATCACAAACAAACATTAATACAGTCAAAATATCTAAGTCCAAATCAATTTCTGAAATATGTCGATTATCAAATGACTTTATCGAAGTAATTATCAAGTCTAAGACTCTATTTTGTAACTCAATATCTGTAAATATCAGTCATATTATTTTAAATTATTCAATAAACATTTATTAATTTATCACGAATTTTCAAACAAGAAATCATTATTAAATGATTCAAATATCAAATAATTCTATTATCATTTAATTATTATTTAACTATTAATGAAACCATTGCCAAAATATTAAAGTTATAATAACTCAAAATATTTTTAAAACATTTATATTACCTTAAATGATTTTTAAAACATTTATATTACCCTTAAATGATTTTTAAAACATTTAAAATCATTTTTAAATAATTACCATTAATATTAAAATATTAATGTACTATTTCTTAAAATATTAAAAGTCATTAAGTATAACTTAAAATATTTTTAATTCACTTAATATTATTAATCTTGATAATATTTAATTCACCTCTTAGTATTATTAATTCACTAATAATACATTTATTCGCTTACTAATATTATTAACATCTTAATAATATTTTACTACTTTACTAATATTATTAATCCTCTTAATAATATTTTAATCATACATTAATATTATTACTTTAATAATATCTTACTTATACTTTAGTATCATTAATCAATTAATAATATTTTTATTCATTTACCAATCGTATTAATATTTTATTCATTTACTAATATTATGAATCATTTAATAATATTTTATTCCTTTACTAATGTTATTACATTTTTAATAATATTTTATTAAATCTCGAATATTAATATTTACTTAATAATATTTTAATCATCCAATAATACTTTAATTTAAAATTATTAATCTTTTAATAATATTTTAATCTAAGATTAATTATTTAATAATATTTTAATGAAGTTTTAATCTTAATATTTTTATTTACTTAACAATATCATAATCTAATATTATTAATATCACAATAATATTTTAATACTATTTTAGATCAATAAACAATTTTTTGTAATTGTTCACCCTTTATAAAACCTCTAATTTAATATATATAAAAGGTCATAAATAATATTTCTTATTATAAATTACCAAAATACCCTAAAATAGTCATTATATTATATATTAGGAGTATTCAAGCATTAAAATCATATTTTTTTTATTTAAAACATCATTTAACAATTTATTTTCTTTTATTCATAACTTCATCATTTTTAGGAAAAATACCAAACTGATTCCACAAATTCTTCTTTTCTGGATTTGGACAGTATATGACCCAACAATGATCCCCAAATATTTCTGGAATTTTAGAAAATGATGTACTAATTTTAAAGTGCCAAAAACACTAGGATCTTGCTTCATTTTTCATAAATCGAGTTTTGCTCAGAAACATCTGAAATTTTCAGGGTCTACTCTCATAACATATATGAACCTACTGTAACAATTTCGGAATTTTCCAGTGTATACACAGTGAGAAATTCGTGTGTTAATATTTAGGAGTCCTTTACGGAAATAGTCATTACACACAACCTATAAATCGAAACGCGGTCGTTCTTTTTCGTACACGTAGATAACTTCTTAAGGTACCTCTGTGATTTTTTCCAAATTTTTAAAAGGCATGCAACTGCCCAAAACAGCCTCAAGAAAAACGAGGACAGTAGCTTTTTAGGGTTTTGAAACTTTAACTTTCTAAGTGGACTGTTTTGGGGAAAATAGCCCTCATGGCTTCAATACTTGCTAGATTTTTGTTCTACCACTTGGGTTTACTAGATAACTCATGTATCTAGCACCCCCCCCCCCCCCTTCGGATCACAAATCCAAGTTGTAAAACTTGAGTTACACAAGATTTAGTGGAAGAAAAACAAGGGTTTCACCCCTTGGAGAACATATGCTAATTTCCTTCCTCTAAACCTTTGATCTAACACTCAAGATACTTAGTTCCATACATGATGATATGTAGAACTAGGGTATCTTGAGTATTAGTTCATAACCCCAACAAATCAAGCTATAATACAAAGTAGAAGAAGAAGATGAAGATTAGGTTATACCTTGATTTAGTGGCAACCTTCCTTGATTTACAAAAGTAGAGTATAAACTTAGGGTGCATAATCAAACTAGCACATCTCTCTCTCTCTCTCTCACTAAAAACTGAACCCTCTCTCTCTTCTCTCTTGTATGTTGCTAGCTTGGGAGAAAAAAAAGAAGAACAATGATAAGATAAATGAAAATGTCTAGCAAATGGATGTGTGATAAAACTAATATCCCCCATACTTTTGTTGTCCCTTGGATAAAAGGCTTCACCTTATCTCTTCCAATTAAGCCTAATCATGTGATTAAGGGTGCTAATTAAGCTTTCCACCAATGGGAGCATGACACACTTGTCCTTGTGTGTAAGACTTCTACTTATGGAACTTGATTAGCTTAATATTCTTGCCTTAAAAAGGCTAATGTGACTATATATATATATATATATATATATATATATATATATATATATATATATATATATATATATATATATATATATATATATATATATACTAATTCCTTCATTTAGCCTTTATTATAATGCATAAATTAGATAAATCAAATGTCTAAAATACCCTTAATCAAGTGGACTAAGTTTGGGCTTGCATTTTATTTCTTTTGGACTTCTCCTTTAATTGTTTTGGGCCATGTAATGAACATAGTCTAACAATTTTAATATATGCTACCCAAATTATTTATTTAGGGTTTCCATTCCCAATCTTATGAAATTTAATTACTTATACATGTGACTTTAGCTCATAACCTAATTAAGTTTACTAGATATAGGTTTAAAATTATTAGTCACTTGAAATAACAAGATTATCCACTTAAGTTAGTATACATATTAAATATTAACATTTTCTTATTACCATAACCCTTAGATTATTTAATTGTCTCACCTAATGTATAATTAGGTTACTGAAGCTTTCATTTAGGGTTTAAAATAAAATTAGTTTCTAAAATTTATAATTAGGGTTTCTAATTAAGTTAGGTTACCTAACCACCTAGGTCTTGCATAATAGGATTTAACATTTACTAATTATTATTAAGCGTTCAAATTTAGCAATTAAGGTGCTTAATTTATCAATTAGGGTTTAAAATTAATAATTTGGGTTTTTAATCACATTATGCATGAACATTGGGGTTTCGAGTCAATGATTAGGTTTTACCTAATTAGCGTTTATATTTATAATATCAAACATTGATCACATTATCACAATTACCTAACAATTTTGAACTTCAATTTGTATTTTAAATTAGGGTGTCACATAGTAATACAAGGGTTTGTCACATAACACCATAATTGACCAACCCTTATCGGTCCACATATCTATGCGTATTTATAGCACTGAAAATTAAAATATAATTAATATTATATTATTATTCTCATGCCTTGATCAAAATCCAAAAATTAGGGTTTGGATTCCATATCTCGATTTATATCATCATACTTAACATTATTAATTAAGTTAAAAATAATTAACTTAATAAATCGAACAAAATTCATATAATAAAATAATTATTATAATAATTCAAAAAAAATTATTTCATATATTATATAAATAATATATAATTATATTTTCATGGAAAATAATTAATAAAAACATTTCTACTATAAAATTAACTATTATAATAATATTGTTTATAATGATAAATAATTCTAAAATAAAATTATTTGTAAATATTTTTATTTTTATTTATCACATAAATACATATACACATTATCTTGGCACATATTCCCCATATTTAAAAATAAAATAAAAAAAAATTATACGCAAAATTTCTAACTTATTTGTATAGAAAATATCAGGTTGTTACATTCACCCTCCCTTATAAAGATTTCGTCCCCGGAATCACCATTTTAAAACCTACACATACAAGTGTACGTAGCATATACAATCATTGCCAGTAGATCTTGATCATAAATGATCGTACTGATCTTTAACCTATTCACGTAAAGCTTGTCTATCTGATTAAACGGAAATTTGATTTCTAAAAGAACTCAAATTCCTTTTTCAAAATTTCTTTATAAAATAATTTACTATATATATGAAAATTATGCATAAGAAAATAAAAGTTATACGAGTAATACCTGGAATTGCACCACCAGCTGCTATGGTATCCTGGACCGTCATGTTGAAAACCCTCACAGTTGATTTTGTTGGCTTTCTCGATGACGTAGGTCCCGTGATTGCTAGAGTTCCACTACCCTTGCCAGTATTCACACTCCCTGCCTTCGTCCTCCTCTTCGGACAATCATTCACCTTGTGCTCAGTCGATCCACACAGAAAACACCCACTGTTCATCCTAGGATTGGGGCAGTTGGGAGAGATATGGTCCTCCTGCCCACACTTTTAGCACACGAACTTCCCCTTCAAACATTCTCCAGAGTGGTTCTTTCCACAGTTTCCCATCGCCTGACTTGCTGCTTTAACTCCTTCCTGTTTTACCTGTAAACTTCCAAAATTGTTTCCCTTCCTTTTGCTACTACCACCGCTACTCCCACTATTAACTTTCACCTTCCCAGTTCCTTCGACTTTACTCTTGTTCTTTCTCTCCTTGTTGTAGAGGCTCACGGCCTCACTCCCCTCCTCAGTAATAATTGCCTTCTCCATGAGTGCTGCAAATGTAGGGATTTGCAACACCGCCACCTTGTTGTAGAGCCAGGGTTTTAATCCCAGCTCAAACCTTCTAGCTTTCCTAGCCTCCGTATCAACTTGGTGCGGAGCAAACCTAGCCAACTCATTAAATTTTGTGGTGTATTCGGACACGTCATATTCTCCTGCTTCAACTCTAAAAATTTTACCTCCATCCTAGCCTACATACTAGATGAAAAATAGTTCTCGAAGAACAGTGTATTAAACCTATCCCAAGTAACAACACCCTCTCCTGCCCTTGCCTGATTCACTTCCCACCAAAAATTTGCATCACCCTTCATCATGTAGGTGGAAAAAGTGGTCTTTTGCCCCTCAGCTACCCTAGCTACCACCAATGCTTTTTCAATCTCTTTAACCCAAGTCTGGGCTTCAACAGGGTCAGTTGTCCCTTTGAATTTCGGCGGTCCCACAGCCTTAAAGTCCTTAAAGTTTGCTAGTTGGTTGTCTGGCTGGTTCCCTGCGACTGGCATTCCTTGCTGCATAGCTTGTGCTACCATGTTTGAAAAGTGCTGCATCGGGTCTGCTTGTTGTTATCCCTCAACGTTATTGACAGACTCATCTGCCCTTTGGTTTCGAGTTTGACGTCTTGGCAGCATTATCTGGTTAAGTAAAACCATATATTATTCTTTACATTCTAAATCTTATCATATAAGTTTAGTATATTAACTCATTTAATTACTCAAACTTAGATTCATATTCATTTAGCGAATACTTTATATAGCATAGCACATACTGCTTTAAACATTAGTAATCCCTTTGTGACTACAAAAGTCGGGATTTACAGCCTTGACTAATACCAAAAGTTGGGAACATTACATTACACAGACATACTTAACATTAAACAGACCTACACAACAGAACCTATACTACTTATTCACTATGCCTTTTTCTTGGACAATCTTTCACCTGATGACCTTCTATCCCACAGATAAAACATGCTCCTGATTTATAGTCGGGACAATACAGAGTGGTATGTCCCTTATAGCCACAAAGGTAACATATTCTTTTCCCTTTCTTCTTATCGGATTTTCCTAAGTCATGGTCTTCTATCTTTCTTTTCCCATTCTTGCTCGTAGCTGCACATGATGTGTTGCTTGTGGCTCCCATCTGATCAATTTGGTTTCTTCCAATGTTTCTATTATTGCGCTCGATGCTTGATTGACTAATTAATGACTTTTCTATTTCCCATGACTTTTCCAGAGAAGAAACCTTGTTCCTCGGATCCTCGCACCTCTGTTGATGCTTGTTAAACTTCAACTTTAGTGTCGAATCAATATCGCCGACTCCACCATCTCTAGGATGCGGTACTACGTTTTCTACAATAACCACTTCGTCTGAAGTTGTTTTCATTGTGAGCCTCTATTTCACTATTGGCTTCGATATTAGCTCGGGGTATGGATTTGATCCTTCTTCATGCTATAAGCATATAACAAGCCTTTTCCACCAGACATCTACACACATAAATTATCCTAATTAGCATATAGTATATACACACAGCAAATAATAGTTTTATATAAGTTATTTTTTATTTTATTTGACGATGAATTTAGTTAATTCATCTATTTATAAACTCTATATGAGTTATTTATATTTTCAACGTTTCCCTCTGTTCTAAGGTTATAGCCTAAGGTCTATCCCACCTAAGGTTTCTAACCCTAAGCTCTGATACCAACCTGTAACTTTCATGGTGCTTCCAACTATAGCACCTTACAAGGGTACCTATCAGCTTGCCACTGACTTGCTTGGCGTCCCCTATGGAGAGTCTGGCTTCGGTGTATTCCACACAAGGAAGTCACCAGCGAGAGGCTCGGGGCTCTTTGTAATTTCATGCTTATGGCTTTGATACCAACCTGTAAAGCCCCCGAATCTAGGTACTTGAAACCCGAATTCAGTGCTTCACGATACCATTTCTATGAGTGGAATAATACTAATAATAATAACAATAATATAAATATTAAACTTAATTTACATAATTATCAGAGTCTAGCTCCCAAGTACGTAACCTTTAATCATTCCTTACAATACATGATAATAAATATATAACGTTGTCTTAATAATATTAAACTATTACATAAGATAACATTGAAATCATTCAGCAACCTTTCCCTTTCCCTTGTTTCTAGCAGAGCCTTCAGGTTGTTCACACTTAGCTGAAAACATTTAAATTAAGCAAGGATGAGCATTTGAGTGCCCAGCAAGTAATAACAATTATATATATATAAGCTGAAAGAATTTAAATGTTTTCTTTATACTACCCTTCTACAACAAATCAATAGTTGTAAAGTAAACTGAACCGATAATAATAACATAACAACCCTTTTTTAAATTTTTGAAACTACGTACTGACTATAAATAGGGTTAATGGGACATACTATGAAAATTGTTTTTATTTTCGAAAAGGTTAAACAGAACTTCATCTGTAAACCGTCATAACTTACGGGCACGGGGGTGATAAGCCCGTTGTACCCTGTATTGATCAATTCTACATGCAAGAACGATGTTATCGTTCACTCTATCCACTTTGGGTGCATAAAAGTTTTTCCGTGTAAGGTATGTTCATACTTGTCGGGGTTCCAAACCAAACCAATTCGGTTGGATAATAATAAGGTTTTATTTTGTTCAACAATAATCTATAATTCAATATATATATACAGATAATTAACAAAGGTGTATCAACATGTGATTAAATGAAATGATTATCCAAGTGGGAAGACTTGTATAACCATTTATAGAAATTATTGAACAGAATATATATCTAAATTACCATATACTAACATGTTGATAATCAATGAGCGTATATAATATAGGGTTAATAATGCATGCGGTAATAATATAATTACGAAACATTCTTACTCATGTCCATTGCATAAAAAAATGCAAAGCTAGGATACTTGCACGATCTTATTCACATAACACATAACTTAGTTTTATCTTTTATATCACGACCTATCATTAATCAGATCATTCGTTCTATTAGAACAATATATTGTAACATATAGTACTGCATTTCGCAGTCAGTACATAACCTAATCACATTATCACACATGTTCAACAGTTATTGCATCACAAACAAACATTAATATAGTCAAAATATCTAAGTCCAGATCAATTTCTGAAATATGTTGGTGTACCGACAGCTTTATCAGGTAATTATCGAGTCTAAGACTCTATTTTGTAACTCAATATCTGTAAATATCTGATGAGTACATATTATTCATTTATTTTTATTCCTTTATGTTTAGTTTTATTGCATGTTTCATGTGTATATGAGCTTATTAAAGAGTTTAATGATTTCAGGAGGAATTGGAGCTGAAATGAGGAAAAAAGAAAAATTGTAGGGTTTTTAGCATTAAGTTGGATGTATGGTCTTGGCTTGGGACTTGGATTTTATTGTAGAGCTCTTCTTTAGCTTTCCAGAACATCTTGAATCGTCTCAATCGGAGTTCATATGAAAAAGTTATGATATTTTTACTAAACGGACGTTGAACCTCAAAGTTTGGAAGTTGCAATTTACACAGCAGTCACTTGGAACCCGATTTCGACCTTGATGCAACACGAATATGAAATTCTCAAAGAATGAAAGTTGTAGATCTCGTCGATATCTTCGTTTTGATAGGTAGCAGGCCCCGTAACTCCTCCCGGATCAAACGTTATGCTCATTTTACCAAAGGACGTCGCAGCAGGGAATGAAAATTCGCCCCAACGAATTTGAGCGGGAAAATCGGGAAATCTTGGATTTTTGGAAAGTTTCTAAATGCATATTTTGGTAGACTTCTACATGGAATTGGATTGATATTTCTATTATCTTTAGGATTTCCTTTAGACTAAGATTTATTTCCAAATTGAATTCTATTTCTTTATGGAAACTAGTTATGATTTCTAATTCCTTTTAGGATTTGGATTTCTACTTCCTATAGGATTTAGGACTTTGTCTAGCACTATAAATAAAGGATGAGAGTCAAGGTTTTATTCATTTAACAATCAACTATCATCTATTGGAGTGCAGACTCATGAGCATGTCAGGCTAGTTCTTTTCATTCAGTTCTAAAGGGAGATGAATCCTTGTTACAAGTAATTGATTAATTGAGTATTATTATTTATTCCTTCTTGTGTGAAATTTCTTCTGCTAATCTGTTTTCATTGATTGTATGTTAATTGATCTAATTGATTTAATATGGCCAATTGAGTTAATTTGATCATTATCATCTGCTTGATTAAGATTGGTATTACGTGTAATTGATATCTGTCTTCATCGCAAGTAGCAACTTGGTAATAATAATTGTGGACAAGCTTTTGTTTATTGCTAAGATTATCAGAAAATAAGTTAAACAAATAGAGCTTATGTGTTTATTGCTTGGATTAGCCTAATTCTCTATTTCTTAATGCTTCTATCATATTAAATTTAGAGAGCTTGTTTTAGGTTGTATGCTAGTTAGAATCTGGTGAAGAGCTTGTTTCATACAATGATAATCTAAGGAGAATTTCGGATAGCAGAGCTTATTGTTATCTAGGGCTAATAATTTCATTGAAGGGAAAATAATAATTACTTGAATAATTGATTGTTGTACTTGGTGAAACTGAACTGCAGAACTGAAGTTTTTACATATTTGGTTAATTTTATCATTAATTCTTGTTCTCTTAGTTTAAAAACAATTTTCAAAAACCCCTCATCTTTATTTTCTGTTGAAATAGTACAATAATTCTAAAACAACTTTACTCTCTGTGGGATCGATCCTTACTTGCTATTGTGCTAATTATTATAAATTGTGAAGTGAAAGTGAGGTTAATTTAGAAGTGTCAACGACAGCTCCCAAATTTTGGCGCCGTTGTCGAGGAGTAATTTGGCATTTTGTTTTTATTCTATTATTTATTTTTTTCTCTTGTTTTATGACTCGATCTTCTCAGGCTACTATATTAGATTTTGATCCAGAGATTGAGAAGACTGCAAAGAGGCTAAGGAAGGAAAAACTTAAAGTTTAAAAGTCTTTTGCAGATATAGACGAGGCTTTTACATCATCACTAGGCCTCAACTTAGCTTTGGAATTATTATCCAACGAATCACCCACCGAATTCGATAAAAAAGAAGAGATGGTGATTCAAAACAATAATAGAACTCTCAGGGAGTTGGCAGCTCCTAATTTAAATCAACAACCTCTATGCATTGAATATCCTAATTTAGATGCTGCATTTGAACTTAAATCTGAACTAATCCATTTACTGCCTACTTTTCGTGGTCTTACAGGTGAGGACCCCTACAAACATCTGAAGGAATTTCATGTGGTATGCTCCACTAGGAAACCACATGGAATCACCGAAGAGCAAATCAAGTTGAGGGCATTCCCATTCTCCCTAGCAGATTTGGCAAAGGATTGGCTGTATTACCTACCCTCAGGTTCAATACAGTCTTGGAATGACATGAAGCAGTTGTTCTTGGAGAGATACTTTCCAGCCTCAAGAGTAACCAACATAAGGAAGGAGATTTGTGAGATTAGAAAATTCAGTGGGGAGACATTATATAAGTATTGGGAAAGATTCAAAAAGCTTTGTTCCAGCTGTCCACCGCATCAAATAGATGAACAACACCTGATCCAATATTTCTACGAAGGGTTGGTACCGATGGATAGAAGCATGATTGATGCAGCTAGCGAAGGAGCACTAGTTGACAAAACCCCAGAGGCTGCAAGGAATTTAATTGCAAACATGGCAGCAAACTCGCAATAATATGGCACTAGAACAAATCATGCACCAGTAAGGGTAAGCTAGGTAAGCACTTGTGATTATGGTCAACAAATTTCTAAATTAACTGCTATGGTTAGACAATTAGCTATAGGTCAACTGCCAGTTGCAAAGGTTTGTGGAATATGTCTACAACCAAATCACAATACAGATGAATGCCCAACATTACAAGATGATGAGGCTGTGCAACAAGCTAATGCAATGGGAAATTATCAGTCACAACCTCAAATAAAGTACGATCCGTACTCAAACACATATAACCTAGGATGGAGGGATCATCCAAATCTGAGTTATGGGAGCAAGCAAGCGGCACCACCTGCATTTCCACCTAGGCAGCAGGGCTTCCAACCAGCCCAACCTCAATATCAACCGAAGCAAGCAGTCCCTGCACCTACTGGAACATCATTGGAGGATATGTTCAAAGCATTCATGGGACAGACACAACAGTTCATGAATCAGACACAGCAGTTCCAGCAAGAGACAAAAACTTCGGTTCAAGATTTGAGGAACCAAGTAGGACAACTGGCTACAACTGTGGGGATATTGGAATCCAGAGGCTCAGGAAAATTACCATCTCAAATAGTAGTCAACCCAAGGGAGAATGCAAGTGCCATAACTTTGCGGAGTGGAAAACAAATGGATACACCATCGGCCACCGTTGAGTTTGAAAAGGAAGCAACTAAGGAGGAAACTAAAAAATCCAAGGTACAATCTCACTCTCCTTGTAAGCTTAAAAACATTCCTTTACCCTTTCCCCCCAGAAATTCTAAAACTCTAAAGAAAGATGAACAAGAAAAAGAAATTCTGGAAACTTTTAGGAAAGTAGAAGTGAACATCCCTCTCCTTGATGAAATTAAACAAGTTCCGTGGTATGCAAAGTTTTTGAAAGAATTATGCACTAATAAAAGAAAATTGCAAAATAATGAAAAAGTCACAGTCGGGGAAAATGTATCTGCTGTTCTTCAAAGAAAAATGCCTCCTAAATGTAAAGATCCAGGAATGTTTACAATCCCGTGTAAAATAGGAAACACCAGATTTGAAAAAGCCATGCTAGATTTAGGAGCTTCAATTAATTTTATGCATTTATCTATTTATGTTTCCTTAAATCTAGGTCCTTTGAAAATTACTGGTGTGATTATTCAATTGGCAGATCGTACTAACACTTACCCCCGAGGGGTAATTGAAGATGACTTAGTGCAGGTGAACGAACTAATCTTTCCTGCAGATTTTTACATTGTGGATATGGAAGATGATACATCACCAAACCCTTCTCACATCTTGTTAGGAAGATCATTCCTGAAAACAGCAAGAACCATGATTGATGTGCACAATGGGACCTTGACAATGGAGTTTGATGGCGAGAAGATTCAGTTTAACATCTATGATGCCATGAGGTACCCTAGTGATATAGGACAGGTTTTTGCTATCGATGTGAGAAACTCTTTAGTACATAGAGCCTTTGAAAAAATGAATCGGGGTAGTTTAGAGGTAGCTATCTCCAACTGTACGGATATGGACAAGGAAGATGAAATTAAGCAAACTCAAGAATTGAAGGAAATTGTGGTTGAACTACACTCATTGTCGAAATTCTCAGATAAGTTAACAAAACATTCTATTCAATTTCCTGTTCATCATCAAAAGTTATTACCTTCTGTTGTACAAGCCCCAACTCTAAAAATGAAACAATTACCCGCTCATTTGAAATATGCATATTTGGGGACTAATGTCACTTTGCCTGTAATTATTACTAGTAATCTAACCAAAGTGCAGAAATCTCTTGAGCAAATATACAAAAAAGATTTGATGGTTGGAATGAAGAAAAATCAGAATATAAAGGATGCTTCTAATAAAGAATTGAAGTTGTTACCAGTCCACTTGAAGTACACAAGTCCAATTACATAAGATGAGAAGGATGATGTCAAGCCAATGACAATAAACAAGGGCAGCTGATTGGGAGGCAACTCAGGATATCAGATTTGATTTTTCTATCCCTTTACTTTTTAATTTTATTTTTTTATTACATGTTAGCTAGTAGTATTTTCTTCTTTTCATGATTTTCTTACATTGGGGACAATGTACGGTTTGAGTGTGGGGGGAGATTTAGGTTTTATTTTATGTAGGAATAAAAAATCCAATTTTGATTGGAAGTTGAAAAAAAAATTGAAAAAATTTTCTGAAAACTTGGGTTCCATGGTTCTATTTGCCTATGTGTTCGAAGGTTAAAGTCAAAGATTGAAAATTGATGCTAAAATTCAGAATCTGTTTGGTGCTTAATTTGTTAATGAATGATGACAACTAAGCCATGATGCATAGTAATTGATTTAAATTGAATTTGTGATACATGAGTACTTGAATATGAGAAACATGTTTATTTGGCTAAGTTATTTGTGGAGTTGTCTTTGTCCACTGATTTCACAACTTAGAACTGTTTAATTTGCTTATGTTGTTGCAGAACCATGTGAAAAAAATAATGTATGAAAAAAAAAAAAAAAAAAAAATGAAAAATGGAAATCTGCTTCAATGTCCATTGTGCGAAATAACTGGGTATCCAAACCTTGGGAAGCATCGATATTCACGCTGAAAAGTGTGATGGATAAAAGCAGCTTGACTAGTCGACTTTTGTGGCCTTTGTTACTTGAATAAGTAAGCCTTAGGGGTGTCTTTACACCTAGCGCCCTAAGATCATCTGGTTTGGGAGTCGTTGGTGGAAAGTTCGCTAATGGGTAACTCTGAAAAGCCTAAGAAAAGGAGACATTGCACATGTCAAGAAATGAAAAAAAACAAGAAAAACATGAAAATACAATCATCTGTGCTAAAGAAAAGGTTCTATGAAAAAATTAAAAAGCAAGGAAAATTTGTTCTTGGTTGTGAGTCAGTGTACACGGTTTTTGTTCCATAATAACCAAGTTGAGTAGGTATGTGGACTGTAGGAAAGTTTCTTTTGTGGTTACATGTTGGTTTAATGAAGTTCGTTGGTGAAATGGTAATGTTGTTCATTGTGAGTTAATTGATGAGGCATTGATTAGATTTCTGTGAGTTTAGTGTTAAAAGTCATGATTTGTATCTTGAAATCCTTTGACATAATGGTTGAATAGAATTTTTCTGAAAATCAAACTTTTGGTTTACACGAGGACGTGTAAAGGCTAAGTGTGGGGGAATTTGATGAGTGCATAATATTCATTTATTTTTATTCCTTTATGTTTAGTTTTATTGCATGTTTCATGTGTATATGAGCTTATTAAAGTGTTAAATGATTTCAAGAGGAATTGGAGCTGAAATGAGGAAAAAAGAAAAATTGTAGGGTTTTTAGCATTAAGATGGATGCATGGTCTTGGCTTGGGACTTGGATTTTATTGTAGAGCTCTTCTTTAGCTTTCCGGAACATCTTGAATCATCCCAATCGGAGTTCATATGAAAAAGTTATGATATTTTTACTAAACGGACGTTGAACCTTAAAGTTTGGAAGTTGCAATTTACACAGCAGTCACTTGGAGCCCGATTTCAACCTTGATACAGCAAGAATTTGTTAATTCTTAAAGAATAAAAGTTGTATATCTCGTCGATATCTTCGTTTTGATAGGTAGCAGGCCCCATAACTCCTCCCGAATCAAAAAGTTATGCTCATTTTACCAAAGGACATCGCAGCAGGAAATGAAAATTCGCCCCAGCGAATTTGAACGGGAAAATCGAGAAATCTTGGATTTTTGGAAAGTTTCTAAATGCATATTTTTGTAGACTTCTACATGGAATTGGATTGATATTTCTATTATCTTTAGGATTTCCTTTAGACTAAGATTTATTTCCAAATTGAATTCTATTTCTTTATGGAAATTAGTTATGATTTGTAATTCCTTTTAGGATTTGGATTTCTACTTCCTATAGGATATATGACTTTGTCTAGCACTATAAATAGAGGATGAGAGTCAATGTTTTATTCATTCAACAATCAACTATCATCTATTGGAGTGCAGACTCACGAGCATGTCAGGCTAGTTCTTTTCATTCAGTTCTAAAGGGAGGTGAATCCTTGTTACAAGTAATCGATTAATTGAGTATTATTATTTATTCATTCTTGTGTGAAATTTCTTCTGCTAATCTGTTTTCATTGATTGCATGTTAATTGATCTAATTGATTTAATATGGCCAATTGAGTTAATTTGTTCATTATCATCTGCTTGATTAAGATTGGTATTACGTGTAATTGATATCTGTCTTCATCGCAAGTAGCAACTTGGTAATAATAATTGTGGACAAGCTTTTGTTTATTGCTAAGATTATCAAAAAATAAGTTAAACAAATCGAGCTTATGTGTTTGTTGCTTGGATTAGCCTAATTCTCTATTTCTTAATGCTTCTATCATATTAAATTTAGAGAGCTTGTTCTAGGTTGTATGCTAGTTAGAATCTGGTGAAGAGCTTGTTTCATACAGTGATAATCTAAGGAGAATTTCGGATAGCAGAGCTTATTGTTATCTAGGGCTAATAATTTCATTGAAGGGAAAATAATAATTACTTCAATAATTGATTGTTGGACTTGGTGAAACTGAACTGCAGAACTGAAGTTTTTACATATTTGGTTAATTTCATCATTAATTCTTGTTCTCTTAGTTTAAAAACAATTTTCAAAAACCCCTCATCTTTATTTTCTGTTAAAATAGTAGAATAATTCTAAAACAACTTTACTCTCTATGGGATCGATCCTTACTTGCTATTGTGCTAATTATTATAAATTGTGAAGTGAAAGTGAGGTTAATTTAGGAGTGTCAACGACAGCTCCCAATATTAGTCATATTATTTTAAATTATTCAATAAACATCTATTAATTTATCACGAATTTTCAAACACCGAAATCATTATTAAATAATTTAAATATCAAATAATTCTATTATCATTTAATTATTATTTAACTATTAATGAAACCATTGTCAAAATATTAAAGTTATAATAACTCAAAATAATTTTAAAACATTTATATTACCCTTAAATGATTTTTAAAACATTTATATTACCCTTAAATAATTTTTAAAACATTTAAAATTATTTTTAAATAATTATTATTAATATTAAAATATTAATGTACTATTTCTTAAAATATTAAAAGTCATTAAGTATAACTTAAAATATTTTTAATTCACTTAATATTATTAATCTTGATAATATTTAATTCACCTCTTAGTATTATTAATTCACTAATAATACATTTATTCGCTTACTAATATTATTAACATCTTAATAATATTTTAATACTTTACTAATATTATTAATCCTCTTAATAATATTTTAATCATGCATTAATATTATTACTTTAATTATATCTTACTTACGCTTTAGTATCATTAATCAATTAATAATACTTTTATTCATTTACCAATCATTATTAATATTTTATTCATTTACTAATATTATTAATCATTTAATAATATTTTATTCTTTTACTAATGTTATTATATTTTCAATAAAATTTTATTAAATCTAAACTATTATTATTTACTTAATAATATTTTAATCATCCAATAATACTTTAATTTAAAATTATTAATCTTTTAATAATATTTTAATCTAAGATTAATTATTTAATAATATTTTAATGAAGCTTTTATCTTAATATTTTATTTACTTAACAATATCATAATCTTATATTATTAATATCACAATAAAATTTTAATAATATTTTAGATCAATAAACAATTTTTTTTCTAATTGTTCACCCTTTATAAAACCTCTTATTTAATATCTATAAAAGGTCATAAATAATATTTCTTATTTTGAATTACCAAAATGTCCTAAAATAGTCATAATATTATATACTAGGAGTATTCAAGCAATAAAATCACATTTTTTTTATTTAAAACATCATTTAACAATTTATTTCTTTTTATTCATAACTTCATCATTTTTAGAAAAAATACCAAACTGATTCCAAAATTTCTTCTTTTTTGGATTTGGACAGTATATGACCCAACAATGATCACCAAATTTTTCTGGAATTTTAGAAAATGATGTACTAATTTTAAAGTGCCCAAAACACTCGGATCTTGCTTCATTTTTCATAAATCGAGTTTTACTCAGAAAAATCTGAAATTTTCAGGGTATACTCTCATAACATATATGAACCTACTGTAAATATTTTGGAATTTTCCAGTGTATACACAGTGAGAAATTCGAGTGTTAATATTTATGAGTCCTTTACGGAAATGGCCATTACGCACAACCTATAAATCGAAGCGCGTCCATTCTTTTTCTTACACGTAGATAACTTCTTAAGGTATCTCTGTGATGCTTTCCAGATTTTTAAAAGACATACAACTGCCCGAAAATAGCCATAAGAAAAATGGGGACAATAGCTTTTTAGGGTTTTAAAACTTTAACTTTCTAAGTGGACTGTTTTGGGGAAAACCACCCTCATGGCTTCAATACATGCTAGATTTGTGTTCTACCACTTGGGTTTACTAGATAACTCATGTATCTAGCACCCCCCTTTGACGGATCACAAATCCAAGTTATAAAACTTGAGTTACACAAGATTTAGTGGAAGAAAAACAAGGGTTTCACCCCTTGGAGAACATATGCTCATTTGCTTCCTCTAAACCTTTGATCTAACACTCAAAATACTTAGTTCCATACATGATGATATGTAGAACTAAGGTATCTTGAGTATTAGTTCATAACCCCAACAAATCAAGCTATAATACAAAGTAGAAGAAAAAGATGAAGATTAGGTTATACCTTAATTTAGTGGCAACCTTACTTGATTTACAAAAGTAGAGTATAAACTTAGGGTGCATAATCAAACTAGCACACCTCTCTCTCTCTCACTAAAAACTGAACCCTCTCTCTCTTTTCTCTCTTGTATGTTGTTAGCTTGGGAGAAAAAGAAGAAGAAGAATGTTAAGAGAAATAAAAATGTCTAGCAAATGAATATGTGATAAAACTAATATCCCTCATATTTTTGTTTGTCCCTTAGATAAAAGGCTTCGCCTTATCTCTTTCAATTAAGCCTAATCATGTGATTAAGGGTGCTAATTAAGCTTTCCACCAATGGGAGCATGACACACTTGTCCTTGTATGTAAGACTTCTACTTATGGAACTTGATTAGCTTAATATTTTTTCCTTAAAAAGGCTAATGTGGCCAACTATATACACTACTAGAAATTCAACATATAGCGACGAGTTATAATGACAGTCGGCACGGAACCGTCACTATAGATACTCTATAGCGACGGTCGACACGGAACTGTGAGGTTTTTTTTAAAGAAAAACTCTCCCACTTTCCCCCAAAATATTTCAGTATCTTCGCTCCAATTTTTCCCCCAAATTATCTTTCATTCGTGATTTTGACAGAAGGAGATTCAGCTAAAGCAAAATGGAAGACAACATTTTGCAGCTTCGGGTTGAATCTTGCTCCATATTCGTAATATCTGTTTTTTTCTTTCTCTTATTCTCTTTCCATTTATATCGTTCATATGCAATTCTTGAGCTAAAAAAATGCGATAATGGTGATCGTCTGTCTGCTAGATTTCAGAAATCTACTCCCTCCGTTCCAAAATTAATGGTTATAGATTTGAATTTATATGTGCACTCTTATCACTAGTTTCTTGTAAGCACTCTTATCTTTCCCCCAAATTTGTGCATCTCTATTTCGGCTATTTTTCTTACTCTTTCAATTGAAGTTGTTATCGAACTTGCCTTTAAATTGGTTAACTAATCCCTATTTTCTTTTAGTTTACAATCGGTATATTTGCAGATACGTGATATGAATTTTGTTAAATTGCAGGACTGCTAGTGGAACATTTCAAGATGGCGGTTTGCTATTGAATCAGAAAGGTTTGCGTATCATTTCGGAAGGAAATGAATCCCTTGTAAGTTCGGGTTTGATTCAAATTTGTTAGTTGAATTGAATCCAATTTAGAACATCATTAACTGATATGCGATAAAAAAAATGTTAGTTGAATTGAATCCAATCCAAGGTTTTTTTGGAATGCAGAACTTGTATATTAGCCTGACAAATTCAAAAGGTTCAACAGTGGTTCCCCCAACTACTGTACAGTCCTCAGTTCTACTGGCAGTTGGCAATACTCCATCAATGGGAAGGTTAAAGCAGTTGGCTCAGACCATAACGGGCTCTCCTACAAAAAACCTTGGTTTGAACAACACTGAATTTGGGAGGGTTATGGTTTAGGGTTCAGAAACATTTGACTGAAATATTGAAAAGAAAGTCCAAGTTCTTCATATGTTTTACTGAACCCTAGGTATTTAAGGCATTATGTAAATCATATTCCTTTATTGTGTTTATTTTTAAAATGACGTTGATGTTAGTTTATTTGATACCTTAGCTATTTAACAAGATTAGTATTGTGTTTTACTTTAAGAAAATGGAAAATTGTGTTGAAGTGTAAGGTTTTTAAAATTGTGTCTCAAAATTCAAAATTTATTTTGTGAATCTAATTGTGATGTAGAAAAGGCATATTGAGTGATGCTGGATGCTTAATTCCTTTTGGTTTTTGATTTATTTTTTTCTTTTCATTTTGCTAAATGGAATTGAATTATTTCATTTATAGACGTAGTAGGTATTTGAATTGTAAGTGAAATCCTTTGATTTGAATGAACTTAAAAATTGTACTTAGTTTCGATAAACAATCATGAAATAAACTGGGACTACCCTATAATCTTTTATCCTGGGACAGAGGGAGTATGTATTGGGGTCATGGGTTTACTTCAGTTGTAGGATTATGCTAATATTATACTGTTGTAGGTGACAATGCCCCAAAACAATGTACTCATTCTCACTGATCCAGTATTTGCGCTTCCAGTGCACAGAAATAAGGTCACACTATATCCTATTCAAGGTGAATACTCGCGCGACAAGTTAATGCTTCAAAGAATCAGGTCTTACATTGTAAAAGCACACTGGTCGTTATTTTGTAATTCTGTTTATTTAATCCAGGTCTTATATTCGTTATTTTATTCAAATTTTATAATTTATTGTTTCGAATTCTTAACAAATACTACTTCATATTTGGTTTTGGGGGTAATTTGATATGCATAAATGTTGTTTATGTAAAGGGGAGAGAGAAAGTAAGAAATGGAGTTCGTATCAATACCTGGGGAGGACTGGTTCAGTGATCCCCACGGCTTACTTGGCTGGAACAGAAGTCAGCGTCGATGAGATTCGATCCGCTGCCACCGTATCTGATCTTTATCCTCCTTCTCTTCATGCCCCCTTGATCACTTCCCCTGAACCCTATTCTAATGGTACTTTCCTCTATCATCTTTTATTAATTGTCTATTTGTTTTTGATCTAATATCATCTATAGCTTGTTTGATCCTATTATTTCCTGCATTTTGCAACATGAAACTGAACAGAGCAGTTAACACATATTGTTCATGCTAAGACCTAAAGAAAGTTTCGATTTTTTTTTCTTATTGTTGTTCGTACTAAATGTTTACATCTACGTTGTTTGAGTTGTCAAATAATAATTCATTTTAATGGTACTGAACTACTGATTGTCTTTAGCAATTGATGGACTGACATAAAACTATAAAATTACCCCCCATGTTGATCACTCTTATCACCTGGATTTAGGCTACTTAAATGAGTTCATCTTAGTCCCTTTTAAGGTACACTACAAAATTGTTTGTAATCGGTCCATTTGCCAATTTCCATTGTTAATTAGAGACGTATACTTTCTCATTTTGACATCTTGACGATGCTTGTATATAATTTTTGTATCGCTAAATTAGTAGTACATGGATTCTCATGGGGTTGCTGAGCTCAATTCTTCGCAAATTGGATATGTTGGTTACTTAAGGTGATACCTTTCTCTTTATTGTGATAGCATTCCTTTTCAACTTTCAAACTAAACATTTGTGTTTAAAATACTTCCGTTACTCGTTAGTTATATAGCCATCACAAAAGATGGATAGTCAATAGCAAACACAATTTGCTCGTCTTTAATAATCTTTATGTTTTACATATACAAAATAATGTTGATCAGTTGCTATATAAGTTTAGCCGTTAGTCCCATTATATATTATTGTTGTCTTTTGGATTCTACAATATAGAAGCCCAAGCTTTGTTCTGTTTGTTGTTCCCTATTGACCATATCGTTTCTGGATGGGACTCTCCTCTCTCGCTATCTCCCCCCTCTTCTCCATCAACCTACCTATAAAACCAGAATAGGAAAGAAAAGAGAAGTGAGAAAAAGGGAACACTTTCATTTAACTTCTCTGAAATTCCAGTTAACAGTTTCTTGCTCTGTATTAAATGGTAAATATGTTGCAAGTCCTCATAAATGATAGTATATACAGTAGTTTTCATATTTCATGTGGTTAGTAACGGCTGTTCTATTCATTTCATGGACATATTATTGAAAGCATAATAAGTTGCTTCACTAACTAATAACTAGTGAAAATGTAGATGTTTTGTTTTGTTCCCGAATGCAATGTCCTTATTCATTTTCAAATGCTTTCAATTTATGCAGGCCTTTCTAGAACAAAGACTTGGGGAGCATTCCCAGTGGCAGGGGAAAATGAATCATTACATCTTTACTAACTCGGATGTAGCTGTAGTGGATGACCTAGGACAAATATTCAAGGATTACCCAAATTTTCATCTGGATCTCACCTTCCGCAACAACAAAGATCAACCTCTAAATTCAGGATTTATAGCAGTGAGGGGCACCCATGACGGAATTCAAAGGTAATAACATTGCATAGTTTGTAGTTTCATTGCTTTATGGTCTAACAGCTGCAATAGAACAGATATGAAGAAGAAATTTACGATTGTTTATTATTATAAAGTAATGCCAGATTCTATGATAAACTTCATAGAATTTCTCATATTGCACCTCGAAACTTAATGCCTTTATGGCATATCTTTTGTAAACCATAATGTCTCGGAGTAAAAGAGAAGCATGAACTAATAATAGAATATATTTGGTAAGTTGTCAAATAGCCTGTTTCTTCCCCCAACCCACCCCCTAATTGGTCACAGAACCAACTTGACATGCTGCATCAAAACAACACTGGTAACTTTTCTCCTTGTTTCACGAAGCAAAACCTTTTTGTATGTGGCCTTGGAAATTTAACCTGGCTGTATGTCTTTCTAAATTTTAGCTATCATATGGGGATTTCATTTCCAGGCTTCCAGCCAACCCCAACAGTCTTTTGTAGCTTCAATGTTATTAGAATTTAGAAGTGCATGACAACCTTTTAGTTATACAGAGCATTTGACAAGCTTAATTATAACTTCAAAGCCTTTTATGTCACCTTGTAATTTGTGTAACATATTCTATTAATTGCATTTAATAGCACCAATGCAGGGGAAATTCTATTAATTGTATTTAACTACACCAATGCCTTTTAATGACATTTATAAAATCTTTTTGAGGTCCTGTTTGATACGTTCTTTTACAAGTTATAGATAAGCTATCTAGTCACCCCATTTGTAATTTTTATTTTGTTTGATTACTTCTATGACCATAAAAACTTTGTCAGTTCTTTCAGAAAAGCTGATCTCAGCAAGAGAATAAGGTTTTGTTTCTTCACTTTTATTGCTCAACATAGTACATGCAGAGAATAAAGCATGTTTCTGTTCCTTTGAGGGTGATTGTGTTGACTAGCTTCTCACATTCTATTTTAGAGAACTTAGATTTCACTGATATATTGCGAGTGTCAGTAGAACATGCATTGGCTAGCAATAACTCATAAAGTGTGTCACTTTGGATCCTTCCTTTAGAGCTAGAGCATCTTGCTAGTTTATCTTTCTCTTTTGATTTTGAACTAATCCCTTTACGAAGAGGCGTCAATGATAGGTACTCCGCTGCTTGCCCATTTGTATATGGAAAAATGAAATTCATTAATATCAGTTGGAGCTTCTATATTTTTTGAATTGTCTCTCCTCATGTTTGTTTCATTAGATTTGGCCACATGATAATTTTTCACGTATGTGGAAAGCCTGTTACTTTTGTTCCTATGTTAACTAAGCATGTGCATAAGCATAATCACTTGTTGGTAGTTCGTAATGAGTTTGGGTCTTATTTGTGTGTGAAAATAGGTTGTGGTTTTGGATTTTGATATAGTATTCTCTCATAGAAGAACAAAGTGTATTTATTAGTGCGGGTGCCAAACAGAGCGCTGAACAAAGTGAATCATCGTGCTGTGATGTTGCAGTGGATTTCAATAGTAAATTTTTATCAAAGGATGTCATGAGAAAGGAGGCTTGTCCAATCGATTTTGGCGATGGAACTGCTGCAGGAAGTTGTTTGCTAAAAGGCGGCAGTGGTCATACTGAGAAGAAATATGAAGGAGGGTTGATGGAACATTTGTATTGTGAAAGATTGTATTGTGAATGATTGTAATGTTGTAAAATATCTCTTCTTATATTGTAATGTTGTAGTGTGAATGATTTTAAATAATGTATATAATTTTTTTTATATTTTATTTTATATTGTATTTGTGTTTGTTGACTAAATGTGCATTATTAATTTTTTTTAAATATAAAAAGGCTATATAGTGTTATATAAAACACATTCCTATAGTCACCGAGAGTCGATATAGACATCTATAGCTACGGTCATGACCGTAGCAATAACTCTCAGCGTCCGTTAGTATAGAGCAAATACACGATTTTGCCATGACCTATAGCTAGGGTCGGTGGCCGTCGCTATAGGCCAAAAAGACGATCGCTATAGGCTTTACTGAAGCGGGTTCTATGGCGACGGTCGTACGACATAATCTCTAAAACTTTTAGCGACGGTCTTTTGGCCTATAGTGACGGTCGGCGACCGTCGCTATAGGCTGATTTTTTAGTAGTGATATATGTCCACTAATTCCATCATTTAGCCTTTATTTTAATGCATAAATTAGATAAATCAAATGTCTAAAATACCCCTAATCAAGTGGACTAAGTTTGGGCTTGCATTTTATTTTTTTTGGGCTTCTCCTTTAATTGTTTTGGGCCATGTAATGAACATAGTCTAACAATTTTAATATATGCTACCCAAATTATTTATTTAGGGTTTCCATTCCCAATCATATGAAATTTAATTACTTATATATGTGACTTTAGCTCATAACCTAATTAGGTTTACTAGATATAGGTTTAAAATTATTAGTCACTTGAAATAACAAGATTATCCACTTAAGTTAGTATACATATTAAATATTAACATTTTCTTATTACCATAACCCTTAGATTATTTAATTGTCTCACCTAATGTATAATTAGGTTACGAAGCTTTCATTTAGGGTTTAAAATAAAATTAGTTTCTAAAATTTATAATTAGGGTTTCCTAATTAAGTTAGGTTACCTAACCACCTAGGTCTTGCATAATAGGATTTAACATTTACTAATTATTATTAAGCGTTCAAATTTAGCAATTAAGGTGCCGAATTTATCAATTAGGGTTTAAAATTAATAATTTGGGTTTCTAATCACATTATGCATGAACATTAGGGTTTCGAGTCAATGATTAGGGTTTACCTAATTAGCGTTTATATTTATAATATCAGACATTGATCACATTATCACAATTACCTAACAATTTTGAACTTCAATTTGTATTTTAAATTAGGGTGTCACATAGTAATACAAGGGTTTGTCACATAACACCATAATTGACCAACCCTTATCGGTCCACATATACAGTACGTATTTATAGCACTGAAAATTAAAATATAATTAATATTATATTATTATTCTCATGCCTTGATCAAAATCCAAAAATTAGGGTTTGGATTTCATATCTGATTTATCTGTCATACTTAACATTATTAATTAAGTTAAAAATAATTAACTTAATAATCTGAACAAAATTCATATAATAAAATAATTATTATAATAATTCAAAAAAATTATTTCATATATTATATAAATAATATATAATTATATTTTCATGGTAAATAATTACTAAAACAATTCTACTATAAAATTTATTATTATAATAATATAGTTTATAATGATCAATAATTCTAAAATAAAATTATTTGTAAATATTCATATTTTTATTTATCACATAAATATATATACACATTATCTTGGCACATATTCCCCATATTTAAAAATAAAATAATAAAAAAAATTTATACGCAAAATTTTTAATTTATTTGTATAGAAAATATCGGGTTGTTACACTACAAGGTTATACAAACAGATGGGGTTAATCCCTCATCATCCTATCTTCTAACTCCCACGTTGCCTCCTCGATATCGTGGTTACGCCAAAGCACTTTTACAGAAGAAATAACTTTATTCCTTAAGGTTTGCTCTTTCCTATCTAGAATTTGGACAGGAATTTCTTCATACGCTAAATTCTTCTCTACTTAAATAGGTTCATAAGAAATCACGTGTTTGTAGTCGAACTTGTGCGGACGCAAACACAGATATGTGAAACACGTTATGGATGTGCTCAATCCTCGGTGGTAGTCTGACTTTGTATGCTACTTCGCCCACTCGTTGTAATATCTCGAACGGTCCTATGAATCATGGACTCAGTTTTCCTTTCTTACCGAAACGGATCTTTCCCTTCCATGGAGATACCTTCAAGAATACAAAACTGCCGACTTCAAAATCTTGGTCTTACCGATGTAAGTCTGCGTACTTCTTCTGGCGATCCTGAGCTGCTACTAGTAAGGCCCTTATCAGTGTTACCACATTCGCGGTTTGTTGAACTAACTCTGGTCCGAGTATTCGTCGCTCTCCGACTTCATCCCAACATAATGGCATTCTGCACTTTCTTCTGTAAAGAGCTTTATATGGTGGCATGCCGATACTCGCATGGTAACTATTATTATACGCAAATTCGACTAAGGGTAGGTGGTCGTCCCAATTTCCCTTGAAGTCCATCACGCAAGTCCTAAGCATGCCCTCTAGCGTTTGTATAGTGCGCTCACTATGTCCGTCTGTCTGAGGATAATAAGCAGTACTTAACCGTAACTGTGTTCCCATCCTCTCTTGCAAGCTTTTCCAGAATCTTGACGTGAAACGCGGGTCTCGGTCAGAAACAATCGATACTGGCACTCAATGTCGTGAAACAATTTCCTTTACGTACAGACTCGCTAATTGATTTAAACTGTAGCGGATCTTGATAGGTAGAAAATGTGCAGTCTTTGTAAGTCGGTCCACGATAACCCAAATGGCATCCAAACCTTTTTGCGTGACTGGAAGTCCTACCATGAAATCCATCGTGATATGCTCCCATTTCCACTCTGGTATTTCCAACAGTTGTAGTAAACCACTCGGTCGCTGATGCTCTGCTTTGACTGTTAGAGTTTATGCCCTAGAGGCCAATTATTTGATATAATTGCTTAACGTTTTGATATTATATTTGATTGAATAAATGAATGATTTTATTATGGTTTTATTTATTGCGTTATATAATTGTTAACATAATAAAATTCCTTAGAATAGTGATACAAATTATATAGTTTCAAGTATGTGACTTGAACATGAGATTATATAATTACAATTAGTATCATTGTTCTTAAATGTCCCTAATCGAGTATCATTGTTGATGGGACAACATTGATGCATTGAGACTAGTATGTGGATCGTTGATGACCAAATCTCATTGGTCATAAATATATGAGATATTAAGTCGATGCATAGGTACATATTTAGAGAATGATGTCTTTGGACGGACTCCATAGTGAGAATTCTATGTGGAGCATTATGCGAAGTGTCATTAGAAATTCTCATAGTGATAATGATGTAATGGTCCTCGGGCACGAAATCACTATATTACTACACGGGAATTTATGTACTTTGATATCATCAAATGTCACCTTTAATAGGTGGACTATAAAGGTGATTATTGGGTACATCATGAATCGTGTAAGGAATATGAGTGATCTAGATGGAATTTAACCCTCCTATATATTAGGGATGATATCCATAGGCCTTTTGATTGAGTAGGACTATGAAATGCATGACCATGCTCAAATAGTGATTTGTTTCATATAGTCTGCTCATTGATCAAGAAAACTCAGATTAAATTATGAAGAGTATGACACATTCTATGACTCAAGTTTAATCTAGGATATTAAGGTTAAAAGGATTAAATTACATTGAAACATTGGTCACGAAAAGGTTGTATCGAATCATCGGTCTTATTATTACTTGGGTAGCAGTGATGCATTACTAGATGCCGCTCACTGTTTATAATTTTATAATATGATTTTAAAATTATTTCCAACGTAATAATAACCTATAGGGTCACACACATAGAACGTAATTTAAAATGGAATTAATTTAAATTTCAAGGATTTAAATATATTAATATGATTAATAGTATTTAAATCACAAATTTAAATTAAAAAGGATAATTTGTATATATGTATATTAATTAAGTAAGAATTAATTAAATATATATATATATATATATATATATATATAAATTGGATTTTATTAAAATAAGTTTTTGATTAATCCCTTTTTAACTACTATATATATGATATAGTAGCCACTTTCAGGTAATATCATAATATCATAACCCTACTAGCTCTTAGAGAGAGACTAGAGAGAAAGCAGTTCTAAAATCCATTCCTTTTGGTGGCTAGTATCGCGATTAGTTCTGCATCGCAGATCGCTGACAGTTTGCTCATGGGCGTTCGTGTGGATACAAGTGAGAGGCGCGATTCGTTTGGATTGCGTTGGAGATTCAAGCGCATCAATTTCAGAAGCATTTTCATATTCAGTATAATTTCTAACCACTGAATTAATTATTTTCGCATGGATCCTATTTAGGGTTTCAAAAATTGCTTTAAATTGTTCTATTTCCGCTGTACGTTTCTGTGTTGAATCCCTACATTGACTCACTGACACGTAGGACATCTACTAACGTACTCCGTAATTTCTCATTTCAGATTTGGCCACCAAAAATGTTGCTTCAAGTCCCGGTACATCTTTGTGCCTCCCGGATGAATGGAATATGTCATATTATAAGCCTCGTACAAAATCTCCTCTCTTAACTCGGTCACTGCCGATACCCACACTCTCTCTTCGAAATTTTTCTTCCTCTTTTTCTGTGATCCTTCTTCTTATTTTCTCACATTCTCCATCCATTTCCTGGGCTTCCTTTACTCCATCCAACAATGTCAGACAAGCTCCCATTACAAATAACTTCTCTTCAGACCTCTCGGGTCCCTCACTTCTATTTCCAATTTCTCCATATCTCTTATTAACTCCTTCTGAGTTGTAAGTCGAAACAATTTCTCCCTTCCTTTCCTGTTCAGAGCGTCGGTAACTACGTTTGCCTTCCCCGGGTGATAAAGAATTTCACAATCATAATCCTTGATCAATTCTAACCACATTCTCTGACGCATATTCAACTCCTTATGTGTGAAGATATATTTCAGACTTTTGTGGTCTGTATATATCTCACATTTCTCTCCATACAAATAATGTCTCCATATCTTTAACTCAAAAACTACGGCCGCTAACTCTAGGTCATGAGTAGGGTATCATTTTTTGTAATCCTTCAATTACCGTGATGCATATGCAATGACTATGCCGTGTTACATAAGTACACAACCAAGTCCTCTATGCGACGCATCAGTGTACACCAAAAATCCTCCCGTATCATTTGGTAATGATAATACAGGCGCCTCGCTTAATTTCTTCTTCAACTCTTAAAAACTTCCTTCGCATTTGTCGGTCCATAAAAATTTCACCGTCTTCCTCGTCAGATTAGTCAACGGGGTTGCTATCTTAGAAAAATTGTAACGCCCCAGAAAATCGAACCTTTGTAAATACTTTTAATAATGAATAAAATAATATTATTTATTATTATTACCTATTGATAAGATGAATGTCGTTCTATAACCTAGAAATGTCGGAACGTCGTAGTATTTTAACTACGTGAATGAATTAAAGTGTTTGAATTTCTAAGACGAAAATAAAAGCTTTTCAAAAAATTTTCCAAAAAACACTATTCATCGATTTCTGCTCGGAAATTATTTTTGAACTTCCGAGAAATACGTAATGTTATAATATCAAGGTGATATGGATTATGTAATAATAACCTAAGTATGGAAAACGTAATATTTCGCATGCGGACTTAATTTGGGAACGTAAGGTTTATTAAGCGTTAAAGGAAGAAAGTTGTGTTCGTATAGTGTGTATTCATTATATGAAGGTAATGAATGTAATTATAATACATCGTATTGTACTATTATGTATGAAGAATGAGATAACATATATTACGAATTAATATACGAGCTAGCATATGAGGACTATACGTGGGGTATAAATGTTAAGTTGCTTAATTAAAGGTAATGGACTTGTAGGATTATTAACCTAATAGTATAAGTCCAATAGAAGTGACAATCAGGCCCAAGTGTTTGATAAGTCATGAGTTCAAATTATGGAAGTATAAGCCCAATAAGGAATTAGCTAGATTAATTAACAAAACCCAATGAGTAAGCTATGATCCATGGGGAAAACCAAGTATGAAATGGGTAGACTTGATGGGCAATCAAATTGTATGGTGACCAAGTGATGTGCTAGACAAGGAATGAATAGTAAGGAGGTGGAGGATTGAGGAGGTGGAATAAGGAGGTGGGATGGTATTATTGACCATTTTACCCTAGCTTTGAGTGGCCTATAAATACAAGCCTCATTTCATTTTTGTTGGTTGTTATTTCATCCAACACTTTCCTCTCAAAGATAAGCTACTTAATTGGTAGAGAGAATAAGCACTTTTAAGTCAAAGCTTCCTTTGTTAGATTTTCTAGGAAGAAGAAGTTAGACATCAAAGGTAATGATCTTGTGTCCAATATTCTTCCATCTCTATCATAATAGGATGATAAGAGAAGTGTAATTAATGAACATGTATGCTAAGAACATATAAGAATTAAGTTATGAATGGACTTAAGTCGAATAAGTTGAATAAGCAACTTGAACTCTAATAAGTTGTTAGAATCATGAAGAACTTATCATATGTTGTCATATGATGTTAATATGTGGAATATAGCATGAGAATGTTGATTGATGGACTTAAGTTCATAGTAAGTCATAAGCATGAGAATTTGTAGTTAATAAGTTGATTAAGTCAATTTATGAGAATAAGTCAAAACCTACTTTGATGATAAGTTGGTGTGATAAGTAACTTGTAATGATCATATGTTGGTTGAAATCCATTTAGAATCATTAAGAATGTAGTTTTGCCGGAATTCACATGATTAGACGATAATCGTCGAGTTCGTGAAATTCTGGAAATGGAAGTCGTATTTTGTGTTTGAAGTCAGAAACGTTGGTTTTCGATGGAGACAAGTCATATTTGGCATTATAGAGTTATGGACTCGAAAATGACCGAATTCCGACTTAGAACGAAGAAATGAGTGTTGAACGTTCACGAACGTTTATCGTTTTCGTTAAAAATGAACTCATAGGTGAAATTTTAGCAAACAAAGTAAAATAGATAAAATTCTTGCATGAACGCATAGAGGATGTAATTTGTGAACCGTAGGCTTTTGAACGAGCCAATTCAGACTTATAACGAAGAAGTTATGAGTCTGGGAGTTTTGTAAAATTTTCAAAAAATTGCAAACTATCTGAGGCACAGAGTTGGCACCGCAGCGCCAACCCAAGACCAAGTGAGTGGCGCCACAGTGCCGTAACAATGTCTCGAAAGCACATCGCTAACTCGGCGTCATGACGTGAGATAAAGAACAAAGTGTGAAATAAGCAAATGCCATGTCCGGATGCCAGGATCGCTAACTCTTTACGCTAACTTTAACGCGAGATGAAGAGTAATGGGTGGCGCCGCAGTGCCAACCCTAGGCAATGTACAGTAAAGAATAATTACAAGTACAGAATAAAAGGGAAATTTATAGTAATGAACTAAGGCATAAACATAACATTGTTAGGACATTGTTAGACACTTACGTATGATGATTAAGAGTTAATAATCAAACGAAGATGAATGAAATGTGAATGACGTAATGAAAGACGAAAACCCATAATAGTAGATCTAAGTCAGGATTTACATTGAGATGAAGGGTAAGATATAATAGTATACATACTTGATTATATATGACCTAATGTGGTACGTTATATGATCATGTATTGTAGAAACGTAGAGACTTAAAGTGTACGTGTGTTAATCAGTAAGCAGACGCTGAAGGCAAGTATTCTAACCCTTGTTCTAGTTCAGTCTAGACGAATTTTGTAATTTATGTATTCTTTCACATGAAGTCTTGAATGATGAAGTCTAAAGCCAACACTTTCGGCTAGACTTATATTATGATTTTGCCAAGCATGATTTATATTTATCGAGTTATATTGGTATGGTTTTCAATCGAAGACCAAGTATGCTAAAATGTTTTTGTTGTTTAACGACATGCACGTGAGGTTGCCACAACTTAAACGTATACACGTTTAATGAATGTAGTGTCGATCAACATAGAGTACTATGGGCTGATCACCTAGAAGTGCTCGTAAGCTATGCCAGACTTATGGACTTAGTGCCGGGGTGTCCTTTTCAAAAGAAATTATGAACTGCTCATAGTCTTGAGCCTTAGTTGATATTCTACTGAATATTATTGTTGGAAAATGTTTTGAATGAAAAGAAGTGCTATTTTGAATTATCGATAGTACTTCGTAACTATTGTTCAGTTATTGAAGATATATAAGTTCTATGTTTAAAGCATGTTGTTTATTAGAATTGTAGTACTTGTTGAGCTAGTTATGCTCACTCTTGCTTGAACCATATGAACATAGCTAAGATCGAGCGGACCGAAGGCTCAGGCAAGGACAAAGGCAAGGCGAAGACGAATCCTTAGATTACTTATGTAATAGAATAGTTGAATGTCTGTAATATATTGAATATTATGACACGAACAAACGAATGGGTTACAAAGAACCTGGGAATTGTAATATTATTTTGGATATATAGAAGTTATATTAGTCCTTTTGAGACTATTCAATTGAATGAATGAATGAATGATAGTACCGTGTAGCACCATCTTTCTGGTTGGAAGAGACCCGAATTTGGGAGCGTCACAGAAATCTTAGATAAATCTTCGATAGTACCCAGCTAACCCTAAGAAACTTCTCACCTCCGTCGGTGTCCTCGGTTGTTCCCAATTACTCACTGCTTTGACCTTTTCGGGGTCTACTGAGATTCCATTTTCATCCACCACATGGCCTAAGAATTGAACCTTCTTCATCAAAAATTCACACTTAGAAAATTTCGCATACATCTTCTCCTTTCGTAACGCCTCCAAAACAACCTTCAGATGTTCGGGGTGTTCTTCCTCCGTCTTCGAGTATATTAAAATATCTTCGATGAAAACTACTACGAATTTATCCAAATATGGCTTGAAAACTCAATTCATCAAGTCCATGAATGCTGCTGGAGCATTAGTTAAACCGAATAACATTACCAAAAACTCGTAATGTCCATAACAGGTTCTAAATGCAGTCTTTGGTATGTCCTCATCCCGCACTTTCAGTTGATGATATCCTGTCCGCAGGTCGATCTTCCCAAAACACTTCGCTCCTTTCAATTGATCAAATAAGTTGTCTATCCTTGGTAATGGATATCTGTTCTTGATCATTACTCTATTCAATTCTCGATAATAAATACAGAGCCTCATCGATCTGTCCTTTTTCTTCACGAATAACACTGGTGCTCCCCAAGGAGACACACACGGTCGAATATAACCTTAATCCAATAACTCTTGAAGTTGTATCATCAATTCCTTCATTTCTACTAGCGCCATACGTTATGGAGCTTTCAAAATCGATGCCGTTCCTGGTGCTAAATCTATTATGAATTCAATTTCTCTGTCTAGCGGAAGGCCAAGAAGATCATCCGGAAACACATCCTGAAATTCACTCACTATGGGTATATCTTTAATCTCTACTCCCTTTTTTCGAGTATCCACAACGTAAGCTAAATAACCTACACATCCTTTCTTTAACAATTTCTTGGCCTGCATCATCGTAACGCAACACGATTGCATAAGCGATGAGCTACCATAAAACACTACCTTAGACTTACTCGGAATCTTAAGTTTCACACATTTGTTCTGACAATCGATTACTTTTGCATGGTTATATAACCAATCCATTCCCAGTATTATGTCAAATTCTCCTAGTCTAATAGGAATCAAGTCTACGCTCAGTTCATGTTCTCGAATGTTTGTATGATAATTTTGATAGACGTATTCTACAGGAATTATTTCCTTATTGAAAACTTCTATGTTCAAAGGATCTTCTAAACGTTCTCGGGGTGTACTAAGTTTATTAGCAAATTCTTCAGATACAGAACGTGTTAGAGTTTATGCCCTAGAGGCCAATTATTTGATATAATTGCTTAACGTTTTGATATTATATTTGATTGAATAAATGAATGATTTTATTATGGTTTTATTTCTTTGCGTTATATAAATGTTAACATAATAAAATCCTTAGAATAGTGATACAAATTATATAGTTTCAAGTATGTGACTTGAACATGAGATTATATAATTATAATTAGTATCATTATTCTTAAATGTCCCTAGTCGAGTATCATTGTTGATGGGACAACAATGATGCATTGAGACTAGTATGTGGATTAACTGATGACCAAATCTCATTGGTCATAAATGTTAGGTTTGTAATATTCATGAACGCAATCAAAATACACAAAATAAGCGGAAACGTGAAAAATCAGAGTTTTAAAATTTTTACAAACCATATACCCGGATCATCCTTTATGCAGAATTATTAATTAAACGAAAAGATATGAAGAACAAGAATCATACCCTTGAAGATTTGAGCTTCCTCAGGTACAAGTTCACCTCAATCCTTTTCGCTCAACTTGAATCTAGGGTTTGGTTCCTTCCTTTGATCAACGTTAGCCACCCAAGTGTTTGGCCTCTAGAGGTGATCCACCAAGAAAGAAGAAAGATCCAAGAAGATGGGTGTTTGGCAAAACTCTAGTTTTTCTATCTCTCATAGAAAAGAGCGTACTCTCCCAACAATTGGAATCACGTATTCACGTGATGTGAAAGTGTCAAAAAAAAAACAACCCACCCATAATAAGACTCCTCTTATTTATAGATGTGGGCAACCTTCCTTAACAATTAAGGAATTGAGTTTTATTTTAATTAATTAAATTCTTTTAATTAATTAAGCTCCCTAATCTTATTAGGGATAATTAATTAAACTCTTTCAATTAATTTGCCTCCTAATCCTATTAGGATATTTGAGAGTACTTTTATTAATTAATTCCCAAACTCCTTTAGGAATTAAATAATAATAATAGTAATAATAATAATAAGGCTCCTCTTGTTAATTTATATTTAATATTTCCAAAATATTAAATAATAAATATTAAGCTATTTAACTTATTCTATCACCATAGATTAAATTAAATATACTTAACTTATTATTACGATCATGTCATTAACTTCTTAAATAATTATTCTTCCTTTTATGGTGTGACCCTTTAGGTTCTCCATATTAAACCGATTGTGAATAAATCAATTAGAACAATTCTAATCTTATTTAAATAAATAAATTAAACTAATAATTTATTTAAATAAATAATATTTATTCTACAATAAGGATAAGCCTCCCTAGCGATCAATCTAATTTCCGAGATAATATAGATTTCAACATTAATCATAAAAGAACCTTTGAGTAAATAGTTACCGTACAATTCAATCCTTCCACCATACAATGTCTAATTAAATATAAGACATGGAATTCTTTGTCACAAGTCTTATTTTATTTAATTATATGTATTTTCGATCCTTAAATGCACAACCCCAAATAATGCAAATTAGAAAAACCTTTCTAATTTCATTCGCTTTTGCCAAGGACTCTTTGGGTTGTCATTTATCGAATCATATAGGACATTTCTCTTCTTTACTAGAAGTGGTAGATTCTTTATTGATCATACATTATCTCTACATGTACAACTTATTATACCCAAGCATACCCTTTGATATACCCTAAGGGTCTTAAGGAATAAGTCAAAGTATAACTCATCATACACAAGATACTATGATGATCTCAAGTCCAAGGATCACTTGTCTTTACTATCACTACAGAATTCCTATTGACAGCAAGTAAAACTCTATTAGGTATTCCTTAGCGAGCCACGTTCAGAGTGAACTTATTCTCCAATAAGCACCTACATACTTACTTTAGTGTCTCCACACACAAATGATCTCGAGATCAATCATCCTCATCCAATGAGCAAGTTAACGTATGTACCAATCTATCCGGATTCACTAATCCCCAATTTAGTAATCCAACGATTGGGAACTATTTTAGTTTTAAGCTTTCTAAGAATTTAGATCTCATTAGAATGATCATCATCATTATTCTAAAAGCATTGCTTAAAACTATGGGTTTATCACATATTATAAAACAGCATCATGTAGATAATTAAAAGCTTTTAATAAATAATATTTTTTATTAATAAATGAATAAGATTGTTACAAAGTATATGCTTTATCATCAAACATGATTAGTTTGTGTGCATACTACTTTCAATAAATATATGAGATATTAAGTCAATGCATAGGTACATGTTAGAGAAGCGATTGTCTCGATGCGGATTCCACCATGAGAATTCTATGTGGAGCATTATGCGAAGTGTCATTAGCAATTCTCATAGTGACAATGATGTAATGGTCCTCTGACCTGAAATCACTATATTACTACACGGGAATTTATGTACCTTGATATCATCAAATGTCACCTTTAATAGGGTGGACTATAAAGGTGATTATTGGGTACATCATGAATCATGTGAGGAATATGAGTGATCTAGATGGAATTTAACCCTCCTATTTATTAGGGGTGATATCCATAGGCCTCTTGATTAAGTAGGACTATGAAATGCATGGCCATGCTCAAATAGTGATTTGTTTCATATAGTCTACTCATTGATCAAGAAAACTTAGATTAAATTATGAAGAGTATGACACATTCCATGACTCGAGTTTAATCTAGGATATTAAGGGTAAAAGGATTAAATTACATTGAAACATTGGTCACTAAAAGGTTGCATCGAATCATCGATCTTATTATTACTTGGGTAGCAGTGATGCATTACTAGATGATAAGCTCACACCGTTTATAATTTTATAATATGATTTTAAAATTATTGCTAACGTGATAATAACCTATAGGGTCACACATATATATAAGCGTAATTTAAAGGGAATAAATTTAAATTTTAAGGATTTAAATATATTAATATGATTAATAGTATTTAAATCGCAAATTTAAATTAAAAGGAAAGTTTGTATATATGTATATTAATTAAGTAAGACTTAATTAAGTTATATATATATATATATATATATATATATATATATAAATTCGGATTTTATGAAATTAGGTTTTGATTAATTCCATTTAACTACTATATATAGGATATATAGCACTACTTAGGGTTAGATCATAACTTGAAAACCCTAGCCGCTCTTAAAGAGAGACAGAGAGAAAGCGTCTAGATTTCATAAAGGTTCCTTTGGTGGCTAGTACCGCATAAGTCCTCTTATTGCGTAATCGTTCAACGGTTCGTGCGGTGTTCGATGTGGGTACCATAGAGGCGTAGTTTCGTGAGGAATTGAGTTAAGGATTGAAGCCGTTTTAAACACTTTCATTTTCGGTATAATATCTAAACCTCTCGAATTAATTGATTTTTTCGCATGGATCCCGTGTGTTGGGTTTGTAAATTGCTTTGATTATTTTATTTCATTGCTTTTTTGTCTTTGAAATCCCTCTGTAATCGAACAGTGGCACCCGAATTAAATAATATATTAGCATTTATATTATTGATTGGGATTATACCGAAACCATGTCCTTCTACTACTCTGGCGTCTTGGATGGTCATGTTAAAGGTTCGAGTATTGGTTGATCGGTTGGGTTGCGCAAGTCCACCAATCATCAACTTGCTTCCTCCTCCTTGGCTTCCTCCAGCTCCACCATTTCTTTTCTTCGGGCAATCCTTTATCTGGTGCTTTGTTGATCCACAAGCAAAACATCCCCTGATCTTCTTCGGATTTGGGCAATTTGGCGAGATGTGCCCCTCTTGGTCGCAGTTATAGCAAGTGCTTTTCCTCTTCCAGCATTCTCGTTGATGACTTCTTCCATATTTTTTGCAAGCTTCGGTCCTCTTCTTGAAGTTTCCCTGGTGACTCCCACCTTGGTTATTATTTCTATTGTTGTTATTGTTTTCCCATTTCCATTTTCCAGAGTTACTCCCTCCGCTGCTGCTCCCTCCACGATGTTCACTACCAGCATTCTTGTTCTTCTTCTCTTTATGATATAGACTTAAGGCCTCACTACCACCTTCCACAATGATTTCCTTCTCCAACAATGTCATAACGGAATCAATCTGGAAGACTGATACCTTATTGTACAACCACAATTTTAACCCTTGCTCAAAACGTCTCGCATTCCTCTCCTCATCCACAACTTGGTGTTCTGCTAACCGCGCTAGTTCATTGAACTTAGCTGCGTACTGTGCCACCGTCATATCACCTTGTATTAATTCTAGGAATTTTACTTCCATCCTACTCTTCATACTCTTCGGGAAATAGTTCTCGAAGAACAGTGTCGTAAACCTATCCCATGTTATCGTTCCTTCCCCCGCTCTCTGCTGATTAGTTTCCCACCAAAAGTTTGCTTCCCCCCTCATCATGTATGTGGCAAATACTATCTTCTGGTCTTCACCCACGCGAGCTATAGTGAAGGCCTTCTTGATCTCCTTGATCCAAGTTTGCGCAACTATCGGTCGATTGTCCCGCGAACTCGGGGTCCTACACTCTTAAAATCTTTGAAGGTCATTCATTGGGATGACTTAGGGAACGGGTGGTACGGTTCGTTTCTTCCCTCGAGCTTCTCCCAATAAATCTACCATCTACGTATTGGATCTACATGACCTCTCTCATCATTAACTGACTCTTTTGGGACAGTTATTCTACGTCTGGGCAGCATTTTCTGCATCACAAAATTTTCATTTTATTATCTAATTATCATATTTAGACATTTCTCAATATAAAAGAACTACAGGTTTATAACACCTTTCTGAAATAAGATCATTTATATTCATATGCCAAAGGTTTACATTACACGTTCTTTTCTAGCATACTGCTATAAATGATAACACATATCCCCTAATATCACAAAAGACGGGGACATACTAACTTACTACCCCTCTAACACTTTTCGGAAGTTTGGGGGTTTACCACTATCTCACATCTTACATAAAAGACTGAGATTACAACAACATTTTAATAACACATAAATAAAATACTACACTACTGAGTTTTTCCCTCAAGACACAATCTAACATTCCATTTCGGATAGGCCTCGATATTCATCGCATGATGTGTACCACCATGTCCCGACTTATGGTATGTTGGGTCTGTCCTTGCTCAACTGGGTAATGATATACCCCATCGATTAATCTCTCCATGGCCGTGCGAAGAGCATAGCACATCTTGTTCATCTTCCTCCTCTTGCACCGCACCTCATCCTCTAGATCATCTGCCCTATCATTGGCTTCCTCCTACTTCTCCTCAAAGTGAATCCAATCCATCACCTCCATTTCTAATCGAGTACGAGAGCCTCCTTCTCCTCCTCTATCTCAAAACCTTCGCTCTAATTCCTCCGATTTTTCACCTTACACCTCAACTATGACGCCCCAAATCTGGGTATCTTCCAACCCGAAGCAGATGGTGCTTTACAGCATGCGACCATTCACACATATATTCAATTGAAAAGTCTCAAAAGAACGGATATGTCTTCTATATAATCAAAATAATATTACATTTCCCCATGTTCTTTATAACCATTACATTGTTCTTGTCATAATATCAAATATATTACAATCATTCACCCTATACTATTACATACGTAATCTAAGGGTTCGTTTTCACCTTGTCCTATCTCTTCGGGAGCCTTGATCCGCTTCGATCTTATTTGTGTTCATATGGTTCAAGGAAGAGTGAGCATGACTAGCTCAGAAAGTACTATAATTCTAATAAACAACATGCTTGAAACATAGAACTCGTATATCTTCAATAACTGAACAATAGTTACGAAGTACTATCGATAATTCAAAATAGCACTTCTTTTCATTCAAAATATTTTACAAAAACAATATTCAGTAAAACATCAATTCCGGTCCAAGACCTTGAGCATTTCATAAGTTCTTTTGAAAAGGACATCCCGACACTAAGTCCGTAAGTCCGACATTACTTACGAGCACGTCTACGTGATCAACCTATAGTACTCTATGTTGATCAACACTACATTCATTAAACGTGTATACGTTTAAGTTGTGGCAACCTCACGTGCCTGTCATTAAACGACAAAAACATTTTAGCATACTCAGACTTCGTTTGAAAACCATACTAATATAACTCGGTAAACATTAACCATGCTTGATAGAATCATAAAATAAGTCTAGCCAAAAGAATTGGCTTTGACTTCATCATATAAGACTTCATGTGAAAGAATACATGAATTTCAAAGCATGTCTAGACTGAACTGAAACAAGGGTTAGAATACTTCCCTTTAGCGTCTGCTTACTGTTTATCACACGTACACTTTAAGTCTCTAAGTTTCTACAATACATGATCATATAACGTACCACATTAGGTCATATATAATCAAGTATGTATACTACTATATCTTACCCTTCATCTCAATCTAATCCTGACTTAGATTTGTTATTATTGGTTCTGGCTTTTCGTTACATTGTTTCATTACGTTCATGTTTAATTACTTATCTTCAACCTTTAGACAACATAAATAAGGTTTAACAATACCTTACCATACCTTATTAAGTTCCTCAGTTTATTACTACTAAGTTACTGTTCATGCTATACTTGTAAACCTTCATCACTGTCCAAACCCTAGGGTTGGCGCTGCGGCACCACCCATATATGAGATAACCTGTTAACTATATATGCACAATTATTAATTAAGCGAAAAAGAAAAAATAAGAATCATACCCTTGAAGATTTGAGCTTCCTCAGGTACAAGTTCACCTCCAATCCTTTTCGCGTTCAACTTGAATCTACCGGGTTTGGTTCCTTCCTTTGATCAACGTTAGCCACCCAAGTGTTTGGCCTCTAGAGGTGATCCACCAAGAAAGAAGAAAGATCCAAGAAGATGGGTGTTTGGCAAAACTCTAGTTTTTCTATCTCTCATAGAAAAGAGCGTACTCTCCCAACAATTGGAATCACGTATTCACGTGATGTGAAAGTAAAAAAAACAACCCACCCATAATAAGACTCCTCTTATTTATAGATGTGGGCAACCTTCCTTAACAATTAAGGAATTGGGTTTTATTTTAATTAATTAAATTCTTTTAATTAATTAAGCTCCCTAATCTTATTAGGGATAATTAATTAAACTCTTTCAATTAATTTGCCTCCTAATCCTATTAGGATATTTGAGAGTACTTTTATTAATTAATTCCCAAACTCCTTTAGGAATTAAATAATAATAATAGTAATAATAATAATAAGACTCCTCCTGTTAATTTATATTTAATATTTCCAAAATATTAAATAATAAATATTAAGCTATTTAACTTATTCTATCACCATAGATTAAATTAAATATACTTAACTTATTATTACGATTATGCCATTAACTTCTTAAATAATTATTCTTCCTTTTATGGTGTGACCCTTTAGGTTCTTCATATAAAACGATTGTGAATAAATCAATTAGAATATTCTAATCTTATTTAAATAAATATATTAAACTAATAATTTATTTAAATAAATAATATTTATTCTACAATAGGGATAAGCCTCCCTAGAGATCAACGACTTTCCGGATAATATAGATTTCAACATTAATCATAAAAAGAACCTTTGAGTAAATAGTTACCGTACAATTCAATCCTTCCACCATACAATGTCCCAATTAAATATAAGATATGGAATTACTGTCAAGTCTTATTTTATTTAATTATATGTATTTCGATCCTTAAATGCATAACCCCAAATAATGCAAATTAGAAAAACCTTTCTAATTTCATTCTGCCTTGGCCAAGGACTACTGGGTTGTCATTTATCGAATCATATAGGACATTTCTCTTCTTTTACTAGAAGTGGTAGATTCTTTATTGATCATACATTATCTCCATGTACAACTTATTATACCCAAGCATACCCTTTGATACACCCTAAGGGTCTTAAGGAATAAGTCAAAGTATAACTCATCATACACAAGATACTATGATGATCTCAAGTCCAAGGATCACTTGTACTACTATCACTCTGAGAATTCCTATATGACAGCAAGTCAAACTCTATTAGGTATTCCTTAGCGAGCCACGTTCAGTGAACTTATTCTCCAATAAGCACCTACATACTTACTTTAGTGTCTCCACACAAATGATCTGAGATTAATCATCCTCATCTAATGAGCAAGCAACGTATGTACCAATCTATCCGGATTCACTAATCCCCAATTTAGTAATCCAACGATTGGGAACTATTTTAGTTTTAAGCTTACTAAGAATTTAGATCTCATTAGAATGATCATCATCATTATTCTAAAAGCATTGCTTAAAACTATGGGTTTATCACATATTATAAAACAGCATCATGTAGATAATTAAAAGCCTTTAATAAATAATATTTTTTATAAATAAATGAATAAGATTGTTACAAAGTATATGCTTTATCATCAAACATGATTAGCTTGTGTGCATACTACTTTCAATCTCCCACTTGCACTAAAGCCAATCGTCATGGTATCTCATACTCTTCTTCTCTAAGTGACGATTATCCTGCTATTGGATAAGCTTCAATATATGGATATGTAATGTTGTTCCTGAGAGTCCACTATCTCTATAGTGATTTTCCATCCTTCATTGATTTCTATAATCAAATGAAAGTGCCACAACACATGTTTAAATCCAAGACGAGACTTAGGAACTATTCCTAGTTCTATAATAAACTTTTCATCCAAACAATCAACTTGTAGCTTCATTTATAGCTATATACTTTGTCTTTATCACTAAACCAGCAACTCTTTGCTGTTTGAAACCTTTCAAATTCACTACACCACCGTTCAAGGTAACCCTTTACCTTAAAGTGGATTTTACGTAAATCTTCGTCATGTTCGAAAAACTTGAGTCTGTTAAGCCCTATAGTTTTAATTCAGACTCACCATAAATGTAAGACCCCAACTTATTATTAATGAAATTTAATTTTCTCTATTTATTATTTTGAAATAGTAAGGGTTGATTTGATTAATGTGGATATTTAGGGGTAAAATACACAAATATTTCAAAATAAGCAAGTGGTTATAAAATATTCATTGTTGTCGGGGAATATTCGTTTGGTCGTGGAATATTAAATGCTTTGTCGGGGAATATTCATACGACGGTAGCGACCATGTGTGGGCCCCATAACTTGAAAGCGATTGGATGAAGAAAATGACAAATTTAAGTTGTTTAAAAATAACGGTAGTAGTTATTCAGAATTAATCTTGTTAAAATACTTGGTGGTTAAAACACATTGAGATATTGCGGTATTGCACCAATTATTGATTCTTACGTAAGAAGGTACTACTCAATAATGGTTACTGATAATTCTTTAAAGATATTTTATTGATTTAATAATTGCTGCGTTGATATTTTATATTACTTGTTGTTTCAATAATTGTCATTCTACGTATTTTTCATTATCGAAGCAATAATTCATATAATATTATTAGATAACATTATTGGCAATGTCTAGAAAGTTACTGTTTAAGGAGAGGTTTGGTCACCTAATTGCGCATGATGGAGAAATTCTTATTGGAAAGCCCCTCTTTCCAGGAACCGTCTCGGTTGTCGATATTGTGATTACGTAATATTATTTGTGAACAATTAATTATTGATTCATATGATAAGAAAATATTGATTTTATGTGGATATAGATGGAGAAAATTTTTAATGTGACAATTGTTGAAAATTGAAATTTTATCTTTTTACGATAAAATAATTCATTTAAATATATTATTATATTTTAATAATATAATAATGGTGATATTTTTACAACGAATGTGGGATATATGAGTATACGAGGAGGAAGAGTATTTTTGTTGCAATAAATATTTAAAACATGTTAAACATGTCGGTGGACCCCATTTATTGACTGAATTTGATTATAGCCTGTAAAAATCGCCCGTTTGTGGATTTCGGTCAATTTTTGTTTAGAATTTGGAAAAACTTTCTTATGCAAAGTTGTAGAGAATTGAATTTCCTATAAAAACTCGCAAGTTTCGAATTTTATGTCAAAAGGGCTATTTATTGTGAATTATTGAAGTTCCGAAGCTCCGAATAATTGATTTTTGGAAATTTAAATTATTTTAAATTAGAAAAACGTTTTTCTTACTTTTTCTAGAATGTGGCATGTGCTTATTGAGCTGAAATCAGATTTCAAGAGTGGCGTAGGAATTTTGATATATATAATAATATAAAATTAATTTTTACGCTTTGGTGTTCTAAGATTTTCTATAAATAGGTGCTTAGGTTAAAATTGAAAATTACACGGTAAATCAAGTTTTCTCTCTATATTATCGGCGTATTCTTGTGAGTATTTTGAGTATACTTTGAGTATTGCTATACGGTGCAAGTTCAAGTCATAGCCTATATCCGGTGTTTTAACTAGAAGTACTGTCTTTGTGAGGTAAGGGATATTATTTTTTCGTAATGATATTATTTTTTCAATATCATTATGTTGAAATATTGATCTGAAGTTTTTTTTATCAAATTTGAAACTTTTGGTGTCAGAGTTACTATTCACGTATACGATACTATTCACGTATACGGTATTATTCACGAATACGGCACTATTCATCGAAAAATGAAAAATTTTCTTTTCGTCCAAAATATCTATTCTGGATACTAGCTTTGATTGTATCCATGTTTTGATCATTCTTGAATTTTACACCACTATAATTATTTTTGAGGTATTTTTTGGACATGGATAAAACAAAGTACGAATCCTTAATCCTTAATCCTTGTCATTTTGTTTCACTGGATTCGTTTCTTTAAAAATATTTTTCATCATCCTCAGTCTTAAATGATGATATTATTGAATATCTTTGGCCTGTAGTACAAAGATGAATGATTTTAAAGAATATCTTTGGCCCGTAGTGCAAAAGATGAGCAGTGTTTAGATGAACATGACTAACTGATGAATATCTTTGGCACTCAGAGTGCAAAGATGAATATTTGATTCCGGATGTATATTGATTGATGTTACAGGGGATAAAAGATGAGCGATGAACTTTTAAATTCATACATAGAAGATAGTAGTTTGCATTCTCTACTTAACTCTTCTAATGAATTATTATTTTCGCTGCGAATATTGATTTAAAATTTGTTGTCTATTGTATTCTATTAGATTTTTCCCTGTTGAAGACTAACGGTAATTTGTTGTATATTATCTTAGTCATAATATTCTTTACTGGGCAAGTTGAGCTCACCCTTTGTGACGCCCCCAAAATTATGTATACGTCACCTATCTTGGGTCGCCACTTACATGGTACATAAATTCAAATATAACTTACTAATATAAGCGTGGGTATACAATACGACATAAACTGTGAGTTTGAATACAAATATTGTCTATTAGATATTATACAAACTCAAAAGGAGTCCTCATTACAACTATTATCACACTATTTCACAGAATAGTGAGGACTACTAATGCTATCCTCTGGACCATTACTCCGCTCCCAGACTCGTCCCGCCTATGTTCTCATTTCACAAGAGAACGGTGAAAGAAAGGTGAGCTCAACTAGCCCAAGAAGAAATATTATGACTAAGATAATGCGTAATAAATTATCATTAGCCTTCAACAATGTTAAACCGATAAAATACAATAGACAACCGTTTAATCTGCTGTGAATATGTAATCCATTAAAAGAGTCAAGTAGAAAATAAAGTCTACTATCTTTTAGGTTTTAATAGGTTTTCATAAATTTATATCACTAAGACTCAGTTTAATGAATAAACCACAATATCTAATCATCCCCGTACCCACGGCCAAGGATTTTCATCAAATTATCAATGGTCATGACTATACCGAATCACCCCTGGTCATAATCATACCAAAACTATCCATCATCGCATTACAAAGCCATCGAGGACTTTTATCACATCATTTATAACAAGCCATGATTATACCGAATGATCCCTGGTCATAATCATACTAAGTTCATCTATGCACGTAAGCCAAAGATAACATATTATAACATGAGGATGATGACAATGACATAATAATTCAATAAAACAAGTTCAAGAATTATTTTATCCAGGAATTAATAACGCCCAAATTGTCAACAAGATCTTTGTTTTGTAGAGTAAAATTCAAGAATGATCGGAAGAATATTTCCATGAAAGATCTTTGGATGAAACGCAAATATCAAGGATATTCTACTAATTTCATGGAGTATAGAAGTCAAAGTTTTAACCAACTGGGTATAATAAAGAATGGAATAACAAAAGAAATCACCATGCATGCGAGCCAGATAGGCAAGTTATTCCAATGAATAATAATAACGGAACTGTGTCGGTGAAATTCACACGCACGGGATGATCCAAATGTAATAATAAATCTTTGAATAATAATAAACAATGGAACCGAGTCCGGTGTAAAACACACGCATGTGATATTCCAATGTAATAATAAATGCGAATAATAAACAATGGAACCAGTCAGGTGTAAAACACACGTAGCGGGATATTCCAATGTAATAATAAAGAATGGAATAATGTAAGAAGATCACCAAGTATAGGGGATTCCACGTATACAAAAGTTATTCCAATGAGAATAAATAAGAATGGAATAACATAATGATTTCACCAAGTATAGGGTATCATAGCATATGAGGTTATGTATAGGGTATACCACTTTTTACAAAGTTATTCCAAATGAATAATAATGAATGGAATAATGTAAGTTCTCTTCATGAATAAGAAAGAATAACACCCCTTACGAATGCACAACAAATAATACCCCTTCTTAATGTACAACAAATAATACCCCTTACCGTAAAAGACCTTTGGATATCAAAGTAGTGAAGTACCGAATACTCTTCTTCTTTCTCTCTATAGATTTTCTCTCTATAGCTTCTCTTTATAATTTCTCTCTCTAGAGTTTCAGTGAATTTGTAAGAAAATAATGAAGGAATGAGCTTCTATTTATAGGAAAATAGAATGCATAGTAATTAATCCATGAGCGGTCCAGATTGATTTACTTTAATCAAGGTCCATATTTAAAGCAAAATCTTTTAAATAAAATATCATATATTCTATTTATATAAAAATATTTTACTATACAAATACTATGCAACACTATGCAAAACACTATGCAACACTATGCATAATAAAATATAATATATTCTATTTATAGAATAACTTTAATAAAGTATTCTTTTTATATAAAAGATGTTTCATTTTATTATGTTAATAATACTGAATAAAACAAAACGTCATTATCGCTATAATAATTCATATTATTAATCGATAATAATGGAATCAAACCGAGTGACTTCTCACATAAGCATCAATAAATCAATACCGTGTGCTACTATGCAACCACACGTGACATCGTACTTTTTACTACCGAGTAGTTCAACAAGATCAAGCGGTAAAACTTCCCGTTATTTCAATAAAATATTTTTGTCGTTTTCTCAATCCGACAATAATTACATTTGGGGTCCACCAATGATTGAGTAGTTATACGAATATTCCCTCGCTAAATCGAATATTCCCCACCAATCGAATATAATATAACCACTTGCATACTTTGCAAAATTTATAAATACTACCCACAACTATAATATTATCTCAAATTCACACCATAATATTAAAAATTATTTCGACAAAATTTAAATCTTTATTAATAAAATCTGGGGTCTCACACCCTTTTTTTTTGTTCCATTTTTCTTCTCGTGAGGCGAGAATATAGCGAGTATTTAGCCTGGGGTATGGAATGAAGGTTCTAGAGAGAGTTGTTTAGTAGTCCTCACCATTTTTGTAAAATAATGTATCAATAAATGTGATGAGGATTTATTTGAGTATTGATATTGTCTAGAAGATAATATTTGTATTCAAACTCACAGCTTTCATTGTTGTAATAATAAAGTTGTAGTTGTTTTCGCACTATGTATTGACAACTCGGAATGGGTGATGTATACCTATTTTGGGGCGGCGCGGTTGGTATTAGAGCTTGGGGATATGATCTCTGGCGGAGATCGGGGAATAGAACAAGGAGGAGAGGCGAGTAAATCCTTCGCTAGTGTGTCCTACCTAAGCTTATTTGTTAGTTGGTCGGTATATAGGGATATTATGTGATATATTGATTTCCTTAATTAACCCTTGTTTTTATGATGAGATTTGAGAATGTCGATCGAGAATATTAACAATGGAAATGAGACCGTGGAGACGCTTTGTACTCACTAACGAGGAGAACGCAACAGCAGTGGCAATGTTCCTCCTATAAATAAACACCACCGAAAGCGAGATGATGAACGAGGGATGTTTAGAAGCTTTTTACAGTTCATGCAAAATCGACGAGGAGACTCGTGTTCAAAATATTAGAGGAAATGATAACAATTCACGGGTTGTCACAACCCAAGGCAGTTCAAAGAGTTGGGACCACCGTAATTTAAGGGAAAGCCAGATCCGATCATGGCGGAAACATGGGTCAAGCAAATTACCAAGATATTCGATGTCTTGGGATGCACGGAGAACAGAAGGTTCCATTTGCCACCTTTATGTTCCGTGGCGAAGCGTGATCATTGGTGGGAGTCTCGTGAAGCGTACTCCATCCAAACAAGACTCAAAGATGTCTTGGGAGACGTTTTTGAAACTATTTAATGACAAATACTTTCACGAAAGTGTTCGTTATATGAAGGAAGTGGAGTTCATCGATTAGAACAAAACAACATGACCGGTGTCTCAAAGACGAGGCAAAGTTTGCAGAGTTATCCAGTTTGCACCTCATTTAGTGGAGAATGAGGAACGTATGACGCGGATGTTTCGAGAGGTTTGAAACCCAAGATACGACAATATCTCATTTCTCATAAATTTTCTCTCTATTCGGATGTTGTTAATGAGGCTCAATTGTTAGAGCGAGATAACGAGTATGTTCAACCGAGGGACCATAACCAGGATCGTATCGAGAGATAGCGGTCAATGAATAATGATAACCAACGGAGAAAAAAAAGACGGACAAAAATGGTAACCACTCCTGGTGGTAATCATGGCCATGAAAATAGAAGAAGCGAAGTCGGGAGGAGATTTTAAAAGAGGAGATTTAACAACGACCATGTGAAGACGACAAAGGTTTAAGAAGAATCGGTTCTAAGGGAGGAGAACGACCACCCATATATATGCTATAAATGCGGAAAGAGGGACATATCACCAAACCGTCCACAACAGTTCAAGGTATGGTATAATTGTGGAAAGGAAGGACATATCGCTCGAGATTGTACTGATAGCGAAACCTAGTTCAATGGGGACGGTGACTCAAAAGATCGTCCCGTAAAAGTCAAAGTCAATGATTCCGGAAGAGCGTTTGTTGTGATCGGGTCAAAATGCGAGGAACCCAAACGAGGTGATCACGGGTAAGCTATTTATAAATTCTTGCGAAGTTTATACCTTACTTGATACACCGGTGCTACCCATTCATTTATCTCTCTCTTCGCATGTGCTCAACGTTTAAACTTGACTCAGGAGAAATTAGACTTTGACCTATCTGTGGAAACTCCGTTAGGAGAAACTTTCATCACATCCATCGTTTATAAATCTTGTTTGATTCAAGTTGGCACCATCACCTTACCATTGACCTTATCTCTTTAAAGATACTTGATTTTGATGTGATTTTAAGGATTGATTGGTTAACTACTCAGGTTGCCAAAATTGATTATTTCCTAAAGGTTGTTAGTTTTCATATTCCTAACCAACTCGTCATGCTAATTCAAGCAACTAAACCATTAAAATCAATCACCGCTCATATCTAATCATAAAGCTATTCATTTATTGAAAAACGGATGTCAAGCTTTCTTAGCCCATGTTATGGATTTGAATAAAGACACGCCAAATTTGAATAATATTCTGTTGTTATTGACTTTTCCGACGTATTTCAAGAACTTCCGACCCACCCCGTAACGTGAAGTTGAATTCTTTATTGATCTTGAACTGGTACAAAGCCCATTTTTAAAACCCCATATCGAATGGCTCCTATTGAACTTCAGGAGTTAAAGGTCCAACTACGAGAATTGTTGGACATCGGTTTCATTGGCCCCTAGTACATCTCCTTGGGGTGCTCCTGTTTTATTCGTAAAGAAGAAAGACGGAGTATGCGACTTTTGTATCGACTATCGGGAATTGAACCATGTCACCATCAAGAATAGGTATCCTCTACCTCGTATTGATGACTTGTTTGACCGATTGCAAGAGGGCACAATTCTTTTCAAAAATCGATCTTCGATTCGGATATCATCATTTGAAGATTAGAATCGAGGATATTCCAAAGACCGCCTTGTAACTTCAGTATGGACATTATGAATTCTTAGTCATGTCTTTCGGACTAACTAATGCTCCCTGCTGGCTTTCATGGATATGATGAACCGAGTATTCAAGGAATATTTGGATCGGCTTTGTTGTTGTCTTTATTGATGACATCCTCATATATTCCAAAAGTCGTGAAGATCATGAGCACCATTTGAAAGTCGGTACTCCAAAGGCTTCGTGAAAACAAACTATATGCCAAATTGAAGAAATGCGAGTTCGGCTTGAGGAAGTAGCATTTCTTGGGCACGTAAGTGTCAAAACATGGAGTATCCGTGGACCGCGAAGATTGAAGCAATACAAAGTTGGAGCAACCAAGTTTCGGTGACCAAGCACGTAGCGGGTCTAGTGGTTATTATCGGAGATTGGTGGAAGGGTTTTCTAATCGCTACTCCATTAACTCAACTAACTCGGAAGGATACAAAATTCGCTTGGAGCGAAGAATGCGAGAAGAGTTTCCAAGAGCTTAAGAGGAGACTTATTTCAAGACTGTTCTAACAATACCATCCGGTTCGGATGGATTTGTTATCTCAAATGATGCTTGGTGCAAAAGGGTTAGGATGTGTTCTCATGCAACGTGGGAAAGTCATAGCCTATGCCTCGCGACAACTTAAAGAGTATGAGAGGAATTATCCTACTCATGATCTAGAGTTGGCGTAGATTGTTTTCGCGCTTAAAGATATGGAGGCACTATCTATATGGGGAGAAAGTGGAGATATATTCGCACCATAAAAGCCTTAAATATTTCTTCACTAAAAAGAACTCAACACGCTTGGCAATGACGTTGGCTCGAGCTATTGAAAGACTACGACCAAACTATTCAATACCATCCCGGAAAAGCAAACGTGGTAGGACGACGCATTGAGTAGAAGATCATATGCGGAATGAGTGCGATGATGACAAGTATACGCGACAGAGCCAACTTTAATAGAAAAGTTAAGGTTGCTCAAGCCACCAATCCGGAGGCGATGCGTATGAAGAAGAAAGTACAAGAAGGAGCTATTCCTAAGCGAGAATTGATGAAGAAGGAATACTTGAGTCCACTCTAGACTTTGTGTCCCTAACGACTCGATTTGAAGTACAAGATTATGATGGAGGCACACAATACACCATTTGCAATCCATCTCGAAGTACCAAAATGTATCGTGATCTTCGACATACATTTTGGTGGAACAATATGAAGAGAGAGATTGCAAAGTTTATCTCGATGTGTTTAACTTGTCAACGTGTAAAGCGGAGCATCTAGTACCTAAGGGTCCGTTGCAACCACTGAGATTCCGAAATGGAAGTGGGAACACATTACCATGGATTTCGTTATTTACGGGTCTTCCTACGGTTTCTCAAGGCATCAATGCTATTTGGGTTATTGTTGATAGATTAACCAAAGTCCGCTTCATTTCTTGCCGACACGGAGACTTATTCCCTTGAACGTCTTGCTAGTATGTACGTGAATGAGATTGTGAGGTTGCATGGCATGCCTGTATCCATAGTTTCGGATCGTGACCCAAGATTCACTTCAAGATTTTGGGTTAGCTTGCAAAAAGCTATGGGCACGGATTTACGATTCAGTTCGGCATACCATCCTCAAACGGACGGACAATCAGAAAGGACTATTCAAACTCTTGAAGATTTATTAAGACTCTGTGTCCTAGACTTCAAGAGCAGTTGGGATAAGTATTTACCATTGGTGGAATTCTCCTACAACAACAGTTATCAGGCAAGTATAGGTGTGGCTCCATTTGAAGCATTATATGGACGAAAGTGTCGCTCTCCAGTATGTTGGGACGAGGTGGGTGAAGCAACATTGTTGGGACCCGAGTTAGTACGTATATGACTACGTAAAAGATCCAAACGATTCGACAACGATACAAACCAAGCACAAGATCGACAAAAGAGTTATGCGGATCTTCATCGAAAGGACGTGGAATTTAGTATAGGGGATCATGTATTGTTGCGAGTTGCTCCATGGAAGGGAGTTACAAGATTTGGGATGAGAGGAAAGTTCAATCCACTATTTATTGGTCTATTTCAAATTCTTGACCGAGTAGGAAATGTAGCCTATAGACTCGCGTTACCTCCGAGTATGTCTCGTGTTCATAATGTGTTTCACATATCGTACTTCGTAAATATGTGAAAGACCGAACCACATTATAGAAGTTAGAACCGGACGAGATAGCCAAGACTTAACGTATGAGGAGGTACCTTTCAAAATTTTGGAAAGGAAGGGGCATTTCCTACCCAGCAAAGGTCATACCACAAGTTAAAGTTTTGTGGAGGAATCATGCTATAGAGGAAATGACCGGGAATTGGAAACGGAAATGAAAGCGAGGTATCCTCACCTTTTGAAACACTGTGTACGTGACGTCAATTTTGAGGACGAAATTTCATAAGGAGGGAGGTTGTAAGACCCCAACTTATTATTAATGAAATTTATTTTTTTCTATTTATTATTTTGAAATAGTAAGGGTTGATTTGATTAATGTGGATAGTTAGGGTAAAATACTAAATATTTCAAAATAAGCAAGTGGTTATAAAATATTCATTGTTGTGGGGAATATTCGTATTTCGTGGAATATTCATGCATGCTTTGGAATATTACGCACGACGTTAAACCATGTGTGGGCCCCATAACTGAAAGCGATTGGATGAAGAAAACGACAAATATAAGTTGTTTAAAAATAACAGTAGTAGTTATTACAATTATCTTGTTAAAATACTCGGTGGTTAAAACACAAGAAACATTACTGCAGTATTGCACCAATTATTGATTCTTACGTAAGAAGGCACTACTCAATAATGGTTACTGAGAATTATCGCTTAGTATTTTATTGATTGAATAAATAATTGCGTTGATATTTTATATTATTGTCATTCGTTGTTTCAATAATTACGATTTACATTATCAAATCAATAATTATATTTTCATTATCAATAATGTCTAGAAATTATTTGAATAATTTATTGAAAGTAGTATGCACACAAGCCAATCATGTTTGATGATAAAGCATATACTTTGTAATAATCTTATTCATTTATTAATAAAAAGTATTAATTTATTAAAGGCTTTTAATTATCTACACGATGTCGCTTTTATAATATGTGATAAACCCATAGTTTTAAGCAATGCTTTTAGAATAATGATGATGATCATTCTAATGAGATCTAAATTCTTAGAAAGCTTAAAACTAAAATAGTTCCCAATCATTGGATTACTAAATTGGGGATTAGTGAATCCGGATAGATTGGTACATACGTTGTTTGCTTTCATCGATGAGGATGATTGATCTCATGATCATTTGTGTGGAGACACTAAAGCAAGTATGTAGGTGCTTATTAGAGAATAAGTTCATCGAACGTGGCTCGCTAAGGAATACCTAATGGAGTTTTATTCATTTCGTCAATAGAAATTTTCAGTAGTGATAGTAAGACAAGTAATCCTTGGACTTGAGATCATCATAGTATCTTGTGTATGATGAGTTATACTTTGACTTATTCCTTAAGACCCTTAGGTATATCAAAGGGTATGCTTGGGTATAATAAGTTGTATACATGGAGATAATGTATGATCAATAAAGAATCTACCACTTCTAATAAAAGAAGAGAAATGTCCTATGTGATTCGATAAATGACAACCCAAAGAGTCCTTGGTTAAGGCGTAATGAAATTAGAAAGGAGTTTCTAATTTGCATTATTTGAGTTGTGCATTTAAGGATCGAAATACATATAATTAAATAAAATAAGACTTGACAAAGAATTCCATGCCTTATATTTAATTGGGACATCAGATGGTGGAAGGATTGAATTGATTTAAGAACTATTTACTCAAAGGTTCTTTAATGATTAATGTTGAAATCTATATTATCCGGAAAGTCGTTGATCGCTAGGAGGCTTATCCCTATCGTAGAATAAATATTATTTATTTAAATAAATTAATTGTTTAATTTATTTATTTAAATAAGATTAGAATTGTTCTAATTGATTTATTCACAACCTAGCTTAATATGGAGAACCTAAAGGGTCACACCATAAAAGGAAGAATAATTATTTAAGAAGTTAATGGCATAATCGTAATAATATAGTTAAGTATATTTAATTTAATCTATGGTGATAGAATAAATTAAATAGCTTAATATTTATTATTTAATATTTTAGAAATATTAAATATAAATTAATAAGAGGAGTCTTATTAATATTATTACAATTATTATTATTTTAATTTCTAAAAGAGTTTAGGAATTAATTTAATATAAGTACTTTCATTTATTCCTAATTGGATTAGAAGGAAAATTAATTAAAGGAGTTTAATTAATTATCCCTAATAAGATTAGGGAGCTTAATTAATTAAAAAAATTTAATTAATTAAATAAAACCCAATTCCTTAATTGTTAAGGTGGGTTGCCCACATCTATAAATAAGAGGAGTCTTATTATGGGTGGTATGGGTTGTTGATTTTTAACAAACACGTAATAATTCCAAGTTGTTGAGAGTATGCCTTTTCTATGTAGATAGAAAAAACTAGGGTTAGCCATAACACCCATCTTCTTGAATTTTATTCTTCCTGGTGGATCACCTCCAGAGGCCAAACATTTGGGTGGCTAACGTTGATCAAAGGAAGGAACCAAACCCGTGGATTCAAGATTGAACGCGAAAAGGATTTGGAGGTGAACTTGCACCGAGGAAGCTCGATCTTCAAGGGTATGATTTATTCTTTATTTTTCGCTTAATTAATAATTATGCATAAAGGGTGATCCGGGTATATGGTTTGTAAAATTTTTAAACTCGATTTTACACGCTCGCACTTTTTTTTGCAATTTGATTTATATATATGAATATTACAAACCTAATAAAGGGCATCGAGCCAAACCTTTATGCTAATTATTAATTGTTTTAATTTGATATTATATTGATATGTGTTTAGAACAATTTAATTGGGCATAATTTTATCAGATAAAATTTTATTAAAAAAAAAAAAAAAAAAATAATTAAATACCATCATTTATTTGGAAATAAATTAAATATGTGATGATAAATTTAATTTTTCAATGAATTCAATAAAAAATTCTGCATGTTAAAGGGTTTATATATGTATATAAATATAAAATTCAAAAAGCAAGGATAAGCTTTTACGCCATGTGTTTTTTTTTACAATTTAAAATGATGATTTTTAAAAATGCATTATAAGTTATAAAATATTTTTTTTGAAATATAAGGAGAATTTATTATATATGGATTTTATATGGAATATATAATATATTTATGGATGTTATATATATATATATATATATATATATATATATATATATATATATATATATATATATATATATATATATATATATATATATATATATATATATTATATATATATATATATATATATATATATATATTTTAATAATTTTATTATTAAAATAAAAAGTTTATTTTAATTTTAAAATAAAAGGTTTATTTTAATAAAGGTTTATTTTAAATAAAATAAAGATTTATTTTAATTTTAAAATTAGAATTTCATGCTAACTAATTAGAGTTGGAATTGGATTCCATGATAACTAATTGGAGTTGAAATTGGATTTTATATTTTCTAATTTTCCTTAAATAAAGGAGTTTATTTAGATATGAAATAAGATTTCATATTATTCAAAATAAAAGAGTTTATTTGTGAATAGGAAAGAAAATCCATGTTTCCTTAAATAAAGGAGTTTATTTAAATATGAAATAAGATTTCATATTATTCAAAATAAAGGAGTTTATTTGTGAATAGAAAGAATATCCGTGTTTCTTTTTAAATTTTTTTTTTTACATGGAATTTCGATTCATAATTAATTAAAATAAAAGAGTTTATTTTAATTAAAGATTTTTTAAAGATTTTTTTATATATGGAATTCGATTCCATAATTAATTAAAATAAAGGAGTTTATTTTGATTAAAAATTTGATTAAAATAAAATAGTTTATTTTATTCAAAATTGGATAAATTAAAATAAAATAGTTTTATTTTGATTTAAATTTGGATTAAAATAAAGGAGTTTATTTTGATTCAAAAATAGATTTTATACTAACTAAATTTGCCCATTAAATGATATCAATATATATATTAAATGTTTATTATTCATGAGATGAATGTTATTTATCGATGCATATGGTGATGTGTATGATAATAAATGGGATTGATTATGGACTATCGACCAATGCGATTGGATTTTATTTTAGTTGGATGCATGAATGTATGGGTTTTATTAAATGGGGTCTCACAGACTCGCCTTCTCTAATTTTTTCTTAATGTAAATTCTATCTCCTCCTATGTACTTCCCTCGATCACGATCAAGGTTTCTATTTATTTTAAATAGTTTTGTAATAGGAATAGTTAGAATTAATTTTGAAAAATTGGAGATCAAGGAGCAAGGAGCGCGTGAAGACCCGTTTGTAATGGAGCCCAAGTTTAAATGTAATAGTTATATTTAAATATTATTTCTCGCACCCTAGGGTTTGACCTTTTGGTTCACTTGGTGGCTCTAGTGAACCAAACTAGAATAAAAGTCCATAATCAATCCGTGTAGAATATAGTATTCTATATGTGCATGCTTATACTATATATATATTATATATTATGCAAACATGCTTCGCATGTTCATTAATACGACGCGATTTTATATATATATATGTAATGCGCGCTTAAACAAGATGAGACAAATTAATAATAAACCCCTCAATTTTTATATTAAGTCCTAAGCGCTCAAAGATATTTGGAATATCGAACGTCGCTTTCTAGCATGATAAAATTAATAGAGTATTAAATATTTAATATGAGTTTGTTGTGTCACCACAAGGCAAGTATTAAGTATTTAAGATGTTAATTTATCACATTTGATGCTTATAAAGAAAATTGAACAATATTGTTTTGTCAGGTCACCACAAGGATGATATTTTTCTTTTTGAATATATGGAGTGCTAGGTTGGACTTAACTTGGATAATTTTGATTTGGATGTGCCACCACTGATCAAAATAATCTAAGAGGCAAAATACAAGGAGTTGCATAGTTGATGTAATTGACAAAAGTTGTCTACCTATTTATTTATATATAGTTTGTTGTGTCACCACAAGGCTATATACATTTGAAATGGGATCCTTATTCTCACTAGCAAATCTTTAATTAGATTTTGCCGAACTATATAAGTGAGGGTAATATAGTTTGAAGAAAATAGTGGGAGATACCAATTTAAAAACAAGACCTAATTTATTTTGGTAATTAATAAAAGAATGTATGTTAAAATGTTGTTAATTACAAATTCATTTACGTAATTTTACAATGTCTAAAATTACTATCATCTGCGAAACATATTAGATGCTAAATTAATCAAAATCAATTAAACTGATTGGTTAAGGAATTTGAGAATAGTTCTCATAGTCGAAAAGCTATCTTATGTCCTTAATACGCCTATCCTCGCAATGGTTGCGCATAATGCCTCCGAGGAAGAGATTGCTACTTTTAGAAAGTGGCAAGATGATGCACAATTGGCTCAACGCATCATGCTCAGATCCACGAGTAACGAAGCTTCAGCCACAAGATGAAACTATGGATGCTTCCTACTATATTCCCGCACATCAAGTAGTTGATGGTGAGGAAAGTAGGACCGATAGATATCGACATTCAAGGAGCTCTTCCGATCTAGAATGGCCAATGGCACTATAGTATGCATAAAAGTTCTTAACATAATCAATTTGATTGATCAATTAGACAACAAGTTTTGTCATGGATGGAGAGTTGAGCCAAGATTTGATCTTGCACTCACTCCTGGACTCCTTTCATAATTGTTGTGAATTTTTCATATGAACAAGCTAGATATCAGCCTCGCTGATTTGCTTAACATATTGAAAAATGTTGAGAGTCACTTTCCAACCAAGAAAGATCAAGTCTTACTGGTAGGGGCCAAAGGATCTTCCGGAAAAGAAGAACGATTCAAAGAAGGTAAATAGAAAGGCATAAACAAAGGATAATAAGAACAAAATCGATACGGATAGCAAAGGAGTTTGCTTCCACCGCAATAAGCCCGACATCGGAAAGAAATCATGAGAAGTATCTTGCAGAGGCTAACCAAAGAAGCTTAGTGAAGTTTCTTTGCATAATACGCTTTTTGTTCATGATTGAAATAAATTTTTTTTAAGTCAAGGTTCTACTTGGGTATGGATACCGACTTTGGTTATCATAAATATAGATTTATGAAGGACCACCAAGTAAGTAGAAAGCTAAACAAATATAAGTAATCCTATGTGTGGGAAATGTAGCAAAGGTGTCACATTAGCCATAGAAACTTATAGTTTAAAGAATGCCTACGGCAAATCTATTAAGTCAATAAGTTGTTATTCAGATTCCAATTCTTGTTAAAAATATTATTTCCATTTTATTGTTGGACAATGAAATCTTTGGTATTATAATTATAAACAACAATTGTTGTTCTATTTATAATAATAATGTTTTGTATAGAATCGAATATTACTTAATAAATTTTGTATACTGATTTACGTGAAAAATTATTTTGTAAATTGAACAAACTAGTATAAGAAAAGGAGATGATCATTCAAAGAGTTGAATGTGTGTATTTGTTGAATACAAGTGTGAATTATTTGAAAGGTTCAAAGAATTCGTAAATGAAACAAATTGGCAAAGTATTAAGATTCTTTGATTAGATCAAGGAATAAATACTTGTGCAATAAGTTTCTAGATCATCTCAAATGGTTTTTTCATAATGGACACATCCCGACACGTTAATAATTGATTGATGTATTCGAATGGAAAAATCGCACTTGTTGGACATGGTGCGGTCCATAATGATTTTACCGACATTCCAAAGATCCTTCCAGGATAATGTCCTAGAAATGGTCGTGATATCTCATTTAAAAGGTAACCTCAAAATCGCCCCAAGACTCCATAAAAGTTATGGATGTGGAGGATTCCTAATCTTAAGTATGTTAAGATAAGGGTTGTCCAACTTATGTGAAAAGGTTTCAAAGGATAAGCTTGGGACAAGATTTGACAAGTGTCGATTTGTGGGACATCCTAAAGTAAGTTTAGGTATATGTTCTATAATCCTACTTAGCAAAAGGTGTTTGTTATGTAAACACGCCGCTTTCTAAGATAAAGGTGTTTATCATTGAAAAGGGCTAGTGGGAGGATAATAGATCTTGAAGAGTTCAAGAACCACAAAACACTATAAGTCAAATAAGAGGAACTCGTAGATGTAATTCTATTGTACTCACAAACAAATCGAATCAGAATCGAATAGTACCAAAGATACCTAGGAGGTATGGATTCATCATGGATGATGATGATGAGGTACACATCATGAAGATGATGATCCGAGTTACATTCGATGAGGTAAGACTTCTAGTGTGTACAAAAGGTAGTGTACAAAATGGGAGCGTCGTGAAATTTCTAGTATTATATGTTGATATACTACGGATGAGGAATTACATACCAATGCTACAATCAAGAAAGATAAAGTTGTCTCAAACATTCCTCCATGAATGATTTGGGAAGAGTATCTTAATTGGGGATATAAATCTATATAGATAGATTTAAGAGGATGCTCGACTTAACCCAAGGAACGATATTCATTTGATGCTAAAGTCGCTTAGCATGGCAAACTCCAAGAGATGTCTCATGTCGATGAGCCATGGAGTGTATCTCTTAATAGTCCCCATAGACTCCAAAGAAGAGAGATCGCATGAGTGACAATCATGTATGCAATGAAATATACGAGACCCGATGTCGATCACCATATTCGGAGAAGTTCACTATAAAGTCGTTGAAAAACATCTTAAAGTTCTTAACCCAAGACTAAGGATGTGATCATATTCATGGTGGGTCTAAATTAAAACTAGAGGGCTTAACAGACTCAAGTTTTTCGCATGCACTCAAGACGATGTAAAATCCACTTTAAGGTAAAGGGTTACCTTGAATAGTGGTGCAGTTGAATTCGAAAGGTTCCAAACAAAGAAAGAGTTTGCCGGTTTAGTGATAAAGACAAAGTATATAGCTATAAATGAAGTCGCAAGTTGATTGTTTGGATTAAAAGTTCATTACGTAACTAGAATAGTTCCTAAGTCTCATCTTGGATCTAAACATGTGTTGTGGCACTTTCATTTGATTATTAGAATCATTGAAAGATGGGAAATCACTATAGAGATAGTGGACTCTCATGAACAACATTACATATCCATTAACTAAAGCTTATCCAATGCCAGGATAATCGCCACTTTAGAGAAGAAGAGTATAAGATACCACGACGATGGCTTTAGTGCAAGTGGGAGATTGAAAGTAGTATGCACACAAGCCAATCATGTTTGATGATAAAGCATATACTTTGTAACAATCTTATTCATTTATTAATAAAAAGTATTAATTTATTAAAGGCTTTTAATTATCTACATGATGTCGCTTTTATAATATGTGATAAACCCATAGTTTTAAGCAATGCTTTTAGAATAATGATGATGATCATTCTAATGAGATCTAAATTTTAGAAAGCTTAAAACTAAAATAGTTCCCAATCATTGGATTACTAAATTGGGGATTAGTGAATCCGGATAGATCGGGTACATACGCTGTTTGCTCATGGATGAGGATGATTGATCTCATGATCATTTGTGTGGAGACACTAAAGCAAGTATGTAGGTGCTTATTAGAGAATAAGTTCATCGAACGTGGCTCGCTAAGGAATACCTAATGGAGTTTTATTTGCTCGTCAATAGGAATTCCTCAGAGTGATAGTAAGACAAGTAATCCTTGGACTTGAGATCATCATAGTATCTTGTGTATGATGAGTTATACTTTGACTTATTCCTTAAGACCCTTAGGTATATCAAAGGGTATGCTTGGGTATAATAAGTGTACATGGAGATAATGTATGATCAATAAAGAATCTACCACTTCTAATAAAAGAAGAGAAATGTCCTATGTGATTCGATAAATGACAACCCAAAGAGAGTCCTTGGTTAAGGCGTAATGAAATTAGAAAGGAGTTTCTAATTTGCATTATTTGGAGTCAGTGCATTTAAGGATCGAAATACATATAATTAAATAAAATAAGACTTGACAAAGAATTCCATGTCTTATATTTAATTGGGACATCAGATGGTGGAAGGATTGAATCAGCATTTCAGAACTATTTACTCAAAGGTTCTTTAATGATTAATGTTGAAATCTATATTATCCGGAAAGTCGTTGATCGCTAGGAGGCTTATCCCTATCAGAATAAAATATTTATTTAAATAAATTAATTGTTTAATTTATTTATTTAAATAAGATTAGAATTGTTCTAATTGATTTATTCACAACCTGCTTAATATGGAGAACCTAAAGGGTCACACCATAAAAGGAAGAATAATTATTTAAGAAGTTAATGGCATAATCGTAATAATATAGTTAAGTATATTTAATTTAATCTATGGTGTATAGAATAAATTAAATAGCTTAATATTTATTATTTAATATTTTAGAAATATTAAATATAAATTAATAAGAGGAGTCTTATTAATATTATTACAATTATTATTATTTTAATTTCTAAAAGAGTTTAGGAATTAATTTAATATAAGTACTCTCATTTATTCCTAATTGGATTAGGAAGGAAAATTAATTAAAGGAGTTTAATTAATTATCCCTAATAAGATTAGGGGGCTTAATTAATTAAATTAAAAGAATTAATTAATTAAAACCCAATTCCTTAATTGTTAAGGTGGGTTGCCCACATCTATAAATAAGAGGAGTCTTATTATGGGTGGTATGGGTTGTTGATTTTTAACAAATACGTAATAATTCCAAGTTGTTGGGAGTATGCCTTTTCTATAGTAGATAGAAAACTAGGGTTAGCCATAACACCCATCTTCTTGAATTTTATTCTTCCTGGTGGATCACCCCAGAGGCCAAACATTTGGGTGGCTAACGCCGATCAAAGGAAGGAACCAAACCCGGTGGATTCAAGATTGAACGCGAAAAGGATTTGGAGGTGAACTTGTACCGAGGAAGCTCGATCTTCAAGGGTATGATTTATTCTTTATCTTTTTTTCGCTTAATTAATAATTATGCATAAAGGATGATCCGTATATGGTTTGTAAAAAATTTTAAACTCGATTTTACACGCTCGCACTTTTTTTTTGCAATTTCAATATTGCGTTATGAGTATTACAAACCTAACAATAATTCATATAATATTATTAGATAACATAATTGAATAATGTCTAGAAATTATTGGCAATGTCTAGAAAGTTCGCTTAAGGAGAGGTTTGGTCACCTAATTGCGGCCAAGAAGGAGAAATTTTATCGAAAGCCCCTCTTTCTCCCGAACCGCCTCGGTTGTCAATATCATGGATTCGTAATATTATTTGTGAATAATTAATTATTGATTCATATGATGAGGAAAATATTGATTTTATGTGGATATAGATGGAGAAAATTTTTAATGTGACAATTATTGAAAATTGAAATTTTATCTTTTTCCGATAAAATAATTCATTTAAATATATTATTATATTTTAATAATATAATAATGGTGATATTTTTACAACGAATGTGGGATATATGAGTATACGAGGAGGAAGAGTATTTTGTTGCAATAAATATTTAAAACATGTTAAACATGTCTGTGGACCCCATTTATCGATCGAAATTTGATTATAACTGTAAAATCGCCCGCTTGTGGATTTTTGGTCAATTTTTGTTTGGAATTTGGAAAACTTTCTTCCGCAAAGTTGTAGAGAATTGAATTTTCTATAAAAACTCGCGAGATTTGAATTTTCTGATAAAAGGGCTATTTATTATGAATTATTGAAGTTCAAGTTCAAATAATTGATTTTTGGAAGTTTAAATTATTTTAAATTAGAAAACGTTTTTCTTACTTTTTCTAGAATGTGGCATGTGCTTATTGAGCTGAAATCAGATTTCAAAAGAGTGGCGAGGAATTTTTGATATATATATTAATATTTTATTAAATTTTCGCTTTGGTGTTCTAAGCAATTTCCTATAAATAGGTGCTTAGGTTAGAATTGAAAATCACACCGTAAACTCAAGTTTTCTCTCTATATTATCGAGCGTATTCTTGTGAGTATTTTGAGTATACTTTTGAGTATTGCTATACTTGCAAGTTCAAGTCATAGCCTATATCCTGTTTCAACTGTAGTAATCGATCTTTCGAGGTAAGAGATATTATTTTTTCAGAATGATATTATTTCTTCAATATCATTATGTTGAAATATTGATCAAATTTGAACTTTTTTTTATCAAATTTGGAACTTTTGGTACTATTCACGAGTTACTATTCACGAAGTTACTATTCACGAGTACTATTCACGAAGATGAAGATTTATTCACGAATTCTATCTTTGGTGCTCTGAGTTACTATTCACGATTCAGACTATTCACGATACTAACACTATTCACGAAAATGAAAAATAAAAAAAATTTTTTTTCGTCCAAAATATCTATTCGGATACTAGCTTTGATTGTATCCATGTTTTGATCATTCTTGAATTTTACACCACTATAATTATTTTTGAGGTATTTTTGGACATGGATAAACAAAGTAAAGTACTTAATCCTTAATCCTTAATCCTTGTCATTTTGTTTCATCGGATTATTTTTTTTAAAAATATTTTTCATCATCCTCGCCTTAAATGATGATATTATTGAATATCTTTGGCTCAGAAGCAAAAGATGAATGATTTTCAAGAATATCTTTCGCCCAGTAGTAAAAAGATGAACAGTGTTTAGATGAACATGACTAATCGATGAATATCTTTGGCTCAGAGTGCAAAGATGAATATTTGATTCCGTATGTATATCGATTGATGTTACAGGATAAAAGATAGACGATGAACTTTTAAATTCATACATAGAAGATAGTAGTTTGCATTCTCTACTTAACTCTTCTAATGAATTATTATTTTCACCGCTAATATTGATTTAAAATTTGTTGTCTATTGTATTCTATTAGATTTTTTTCCTCGTTGAAGACTAACGATAATTTGTCAGATATTATCTTAGTCATAATATTCTTTATCGGGCTAGTTGAGCTCACCCTTTTCCTTTTTGTTCCATTTTTCTTCTCAGAGGCTAGAATATAAGCGAGTACTAGCTCTGGGGTATGGAATGAAGGTTCTAGAGAGAGTTGTTTAGTAGTCCTCACCATTTTTGTAAAATAATGTATCAATAAATGTGATGAGGATTTATTTGAGTATAGATATTGTCTAGAAGATAATATTTGTATTCAAACTCACGCTTTTTATTGTTGTAATAATAAAGTTGTAGTTGTTTTTGTACCATGTATCGACAACTCGTAATGGGTGATGTATACCTATTTTGGGGGATCAACATGAGACATCTTTTGAAGTTTTCAATGCTAAACGACTTTAGCATCAAATGAATATACATTTCTTGGGTTAAGTCGAGCATCCTTTTAAATCTATCTATATAGATTTGTATCCCCAATTACGATACTCTTCCCAAATCATTCATGGAGGAATGTTTATACAACTATATCTTTATTGATTGTAGCATTGGTGTGTTACTCCTCATCCGTAGTATATCAACATATAATACTAGAAATTTCACGACGCTCCCACTGACCCTTTTGTACACACTAGAACTCTTACCTCATCGTATGTAACCCTGGATCATCATCTTCTATGATGCGTACCTCATCATCATCATCCATGATGATTCCATACCTCCTAGGTATCTTCTTTGTTATTCAGCATTTGATTGGTTGTAGTACAATAGTTTATCTCAGTAGGTTTCTCTTATCTGACTTATAGTGTTTTGTGGTTCTTGAACTCTTCAAGATCTATTATCCTCCCACTAGCCCCTTCAATGATAAACACCTTTATCTTATAAGGAAGCGTGTTTCACAACAAACACTTTTTGCTAAGTAGGATTATAGAACATATACCCTAAACTTACTTTAGGATGTCCCACAAATCTATACTTGTCAAATTTTGTCCCAAGCTTATCCTTTGAAACTGTTTCACATAAGTTAGACAACCCCTTATCTTAACATACTTAAGATTAGGAATCCTCCCTGTCCATAACTTTTATGGAGTCTTGGGGTCGGATTTTGAGGTTACCTTTTTCCGTAGATATGTAGCCATTTCTAGGACATTATCCCAGAAGGATACTGGAATGTCGATAAAATCATTATGGACCGTACCGTGTTCAGAAGTTATGATTTTTCCTTTCAGATACATCAATCAATTATTGCGTATCAGGAGGCGTCCATTATGAGAAAACCATTTGAGATGATCTAGAAACTTATTGCACAAGTATTTATTCCTTGATCTAATCAAAGAATCTTAATACTTTGCCAATTTGTTTCACTTCTGAATTCTTTGAACCTTTCAAATAATTCACACTTGTATTTCAGCAAATACATACATTCAACTCTTTGAATGATCATCTCCTTTTCTTATGCTAGTTTGTTCAATTTATAAAATTATTTTCACGTAAGTCAAGTATACAAAATCCATTAAGTAATATTCCAGTTCTATACAAAACATTATTATTATAAATAGAACAACAATTATTCTTAAATATAATACCAAATTTTATTGTCCAACAATAAAATGAAAATAATGTTTCTAACGAGAACTGGAATACAATAACAACTTATTAACTTAATAGACTTGCCCGTAGGCTGTGCTAAACTATAAGTTCTTATGGCTGATGCAGCAACCTTTGCTTCATTTTCCACACATAGGATTACTTATCTTTGTTTAGCTTTCTACTTCTGCTTGGTCACTTCATAAATCTATATTTATGATAACCAAAGTCGGTATCCAATACCCAAGTAGAACCTTGACTTAAAGAAATATTTTGTTTAAAATCATGAACAAAATTGTATTTGTAACCGAAACTTCACTAAGCTTCTTTGGTTAGCCTCTGCAAGATGCTTCTCGCAGTTTCTTTCCGAAGGTCCAAAGCTTATTGCAGTGGAAGCAAACTCCTTTGCTATCTGTATCAGTTTTGTTCTTATTATCCTATGTTTTGACCTTTTTTCTATTTACCTTCTTTGAATCGTTCTTCTTTTCAGAAGATCCTTTGACCCCTACCTGTAAGACTTGGTCTTTCTTGGTTGGAAAGTGACTCTCAACATTTTTCAACATGTTAAGCAAATCAGCGAGGCTGATATCTAGGTTGTTCATATGAAAAATTCACAATAATTATGAAAGGAGTCCAGGAGTAACTGCAAGATCAAATCTTGGCTCAACTCTTCATCCATGACAAAACCCGTTGTCCTAATTGATCAATCAAATTGATTATCATTAGGACATGTGTCTGTACTGTAGTGCCCTCGGTCATTCTAGATCGGAAGAGGTCCTTAGATATCTGATATCTACCAGTCTTACTTTTCTCACCATCAACTACTTGACGTACAGGAGTATAATAGAAGCATCCATAGTTTCATGCTGACACTGAAGCTCGTTACTCATGGATGCGAGCATGATGTATTGAGCCAATAGTGCATCATCTTGCTACTTTCTAAAAGTAGCAATCTCTTCCTCAGAGGCATTGCCTGCAACCATTGCAGGGATAGGCATATTAAGGATATAAGATAATTTTTTAGTCGTGAGAACTATTCTCAATTTCCTTAACCAATTTGTTTAATTCGGTCTGGTTAAGTTAGCATCTAGTATGCTTCGCAGCGATAGTAATTTAGACATTGTAAAATTCAATAGATGAATTTGTAATTAACAATATTTTAGCATACATTCTTTTATTAATTACCAAAATAAATTAGGTCTTGTTTTAAATTGGTATCTCCCACTATTTTCTTCAAACTATATTACCCTCAATATATATAGTTCGACAAAATCTAATTAAAGATTTGCTAGTGAGAATAAGGATCCCATTTCAAATGTATATAGCCTTGTGGTGACACAACAAACTATATATAAATAAATAAGTAGACAACTCTTGTCAATTACATCAACTATGCAACTCGTATTTTGCCTCTTAGATTATTTTGATCAAGTGGTGGCACATCTGAATCAAAATTATCCAAGTTAAGTCCAACCTAGCACTCCATATATTCAATAAAGAAAAATATTGTCCTTGTGGTGACACAACAAAATAATAATGTTCAATTTTCTTTATAAGCATCAAATGTGATAAATTAACATCTTAAATACTTAATACTTGTCTTGTGGTGACACAACAAACTCATATTAAATATTTAATACTCTATTAATTTTATCATGCTAGAAGGCGACGCTCGATATTCCAAATATCTTTGAATGCTTAGGACTTTATATAAAAATTTGAGGGGTTTGTTATTAAAATGTCTCATCTTGTTTAGCGCTCATGCACATATATATATAAAATACGCGTCATTTTAATGAACATGCGAAGCATGTTTGCATAATATATAAAATATATAATATTAGCATGCACATATAGAATACTATATTCTACCTGGATTGATTATGGACTTTATTCTAATTTGGTTCACTAGAGCCACCAAGTGAACCAAAAGGTCAAATCTTAGGGTTGCAATAATTAATATTTAAATATAACTATTACATTTAAACTCGGGCTCCATTACAAACGGGTCTTCAAGCGCTTCTTGATCCTTGATCTCCAATTCTTCAAAATTAATTCTAACTATTCCTATTACAAAACTATTTAAAATAAATAGAAACCTTGATCAGCAATCCAGGGGAAGTACATAGGAGGGAGATAGAATTAAATTAAGAAAAATTAGAGAAGACGAGGTATGCAGACCCCATTTAATAAAACCCATACATTCATGCATCCAACTAAAATAAAATCTAATCACATTAGTCAATAGTCCATAATCAATCCCATTTATTATCATACACATCACCATATGCATCAATAAATAACATTCATCTCATGAATAATAAACATTTAATATATATATTGATATCATTTAATGGGCAAATTTAGTTAGCATAAAATCTAATTTTGAATCAAAATAAACTCCTTTATTTTAATCCAAATTTAAATCAAAATAAACCTCTTTTATTTTAATTTATCTAATTTTGAATAAAATAAACTATTTTATTTTAATCAAAATCATTAATCAAAATAAACTCCTTTATTTTAATTTATTATGGAATCCAATTCCAAGTAAAAATTAAAACTCCTTTATTAAAGGAAACACGGATTCTCTTTCCTATTCACAAATAAACTCATTTATTTTGAATAATATGAAATCTTATTTCATATCTAAATAAACTTTTTATTAAGGAAATACGGATTCTCTTTCCTATTCACAAATAAACTTCTTTATTTTGAATAATATGAAATCTTATTCCATATCTAAATAAACTCATTTATTTAAGGAAACATGAAATCCAATTTCAACTCCAATTAGTTATCATGGAATCCAATTCCAACTCTAATTAGTTAGCATGAAATCTAATTTTAAAATTAAAATAAACTCTTTACTTTAAAATTAAAATAAACTTTTTATTTTAATATTAAAATAATTTTTTTATTTATTTTAATTATAAAATAATTAAGATTAATATTATATATATTATCTTTGTTATCGGTTTATAAGAATATATTATATATATATAATATATAACCGTACAACATATAAATATATTATATATTAATCTTAATATATAATATATATATTAACCGTACATCATATGTACTTAGCCAGAAAAGTAACAGGATCTTTTATATATCTATATATATGAGATAACCTGTTAACTATATATGCAAAATTAATAATTAAGCGAAAAAGAAAAAATAAGAATCATACCCTTGAAGATTTGAGCTTCCTCAGGTACAAGTTCACCTCCAATCCTTTTCGCGTTCAACTTGAATCTACCGGGTTTGGTTCCTTCCTTTGATCAACGTTAGCCACCCAAGTGTTTGGCCTCTAGAGGTGATCCACCAAGAAAGAAGAAAGATCCAAGAAGATGGGTGTTTGGCAAAACTCTAGTTTTTCTATCTCTCATAGAAAAGAGCGTACTCTCCCAACAATTGGAATCACGTATTCACGTGATGTGAAAGTGTCAAAAAAAAACAACCCACCCATAATAAGACTCCTCTTATTTATAGATGTGGGCAACCCTCCTTAACAATAAAGGAATTGAGTTTTATTTTAATTAATTAAATTCTTTTAATTAATTAAGCTCCCTAATCTTATTAGGGATAATTAATTAAACTCTTTCAATTAATTTGCCTCCTAATCCTATTAGGATATTTGAGAGTACTTTTATTAATTAATTCCCAAACTCCTTTAGGAATTAAATAATAATAATAGTAATAATAATAATAAGGCTCCTCTTGTTAATTTATATTTAATATTTCCAAAATATTAAATAATAAATATTAAGCTATTTAACTTATTCTATCACCATAGATTAAATTAAATATACTTAACTTATTATTACGATCATGTCATTAACTTCTTAAATAATTATTCTTCCTTTTATGGTGTGACCCTTTAGGTTCTCCATATTAAACCAGTTGTGAATAAATCAATTAGAACAATTCTAATCTTATTTAAATAAATAAATTAAACTAATAATTTATTTAAATAAATAATATTTATTCTACAATAGGGATAAGCCTCCCTAGCGATCAACGAATTTCCAGATAATATAGATTTCAACATTAATCATAAAAGAACCTTTGAGTAAATAGTTACCGTACAATTCAATCCTTCCACCATACAATGTCCTAATTAAATATAAGACATGGAATTACTGTCAAGTCTTATTTTATTTAATTATATGTATTTCGATCCTTAAATGCACAACCCCAAATAATGCAAATTAGAAAAACCTTTCTAATTTCATTACGCCTTCGCCAAGGACTCATCGGGTTGTCATTTATCGAATCATATAGGACATTTCTTCTTTTACTAGAAGTGGTAGATTCTTTATTGATCATACATTATCTCTATGTACAACTTATTATACCCAACCATACCCTTTGATATACCCTAAGGGTCTTAAGGAATAAGTCAAAGTATAACTCATCATACACAAGATACTATGATGATCTCAAGTCCAAGGATCACTTGTACTACTATCACTATAGGAATTCCTATTGACAGGCAAGTAAAACTCTATTAGGTATTCCTTAGCGAGCCACGTTCAGTGAACTTATTCTCCAATAAGCACCTACATACTTACTTTAGTGTCTCCACACAAATGATCTGAGATCAATCATCCTCATCCAATGAGCAAGCAACGTATGTACCAATCTATCCGGATTCACTAATCCCCAATTTAGTAATCCAACGATTGGGAACTATTTTAGTTTTAAGCTTTCTAAGAATTTAGATCTCATTAGAATGATCATCATCATTATTCTAAAAGCATTGCTTAAAACTATGGGTTTATCACATATTATAAAACAGCATCATGTAGATAATTAAAAGCTTTTAATAAATAATATTTTTTATTAATAAATGAATAAGATTGTTACAAAGTATATGCTTTATCATCAAACATGATTAGTTTGTGTGCATACTACTTTCAATAAATATATGAGATATTAAGTCAATGCATAGGTACATGTTAGAGAACGGTGTACTGGACAGACCCACCATGAGAATTCTATGTGGAGCATTATGCGAAGTGTCATTAGCAATTCTCATAGTGACAATGATGTAATGGTCCTCTGACCTGAAATCACTATATTACTACACGGGAATTTATGTACCTTGATATCATCAAATGTCACCTTTAATAGGGTGGACTATAAAGGTGATTATTGGGTACATCATGAATCATGTGAGGAATATGAGTGATCTAGATGGAATTTAACCCTCCTATTTATTAGGGGTGATATCCATAGGCCTCTTGATTAAGTAGGACTATGAAATGCATGGCCATGCTCAAATAGTGATTTGTTTCATATAGTCTACTCATTGATCAAGAAAACTTAGATTAAATTATGAAGAGTATGACACATTCCATGACTCGAGTTTAATCTAGGATATTAAGGGTAAAAGGATTAAATTACATTGAAACATTGGTCACTAAAAGGTTGCATCGAATCATCGATCTTATTATTACTTGGGTAAAAGTGATGCATTACTAGATGCCGCCTCCGCTTATAATTTTATAATATGATTTTAAAATTATTGCTAACGTGATAATAACCTATAGGGTCACACATATAGAACGTAATTTAAAAGGGAATAAATTTAAATTTTAAGGATTTAAATATATTAATATGATTAATAGTATTTAAATCGCAAATTTAAATTAAAAGGAAAGTTTGTATATATGTATATTAATTAAGTAAGACTTAATTAAGTTATATATATATATATATATATATATATATAAATTCGGATTTTATGAAATTAGGTTTTGATTAATTCCATTTAACTACTATATATAGGATATATAGCAGCTACTTAGGGTTAGATCATAACTTGAAAACCCTAGCCGCTCTTAAAGAGAGACTAGAGAGAAAACATATAGTTTCATAAAGGTTCCTTTGGTGGCTAGTACCGCAAGTCCCTCTTATTGCAGAATCGTTCAACGGTTCGTGCGGTGTTCGTGTGGGTACCATAGAGACGTAGTTTCGTGAGGAATTGAGTTAAGGATTCGAAGCCGTTTCAGAAACACTTTCATTTTCGGTATAATATCTAAACCTCTGAATTAATTGATTTTTTCGCATGGATCCTGTGTTGGGTTTCAGAAATTGCTTTGATTATTTTATTTCCGCTGCGTTTTTGTGCTGAAATCCCTACAGAACGAACAGGTGGCACCCGAATTAAATAATATATTAGCATTTATATTATTGATTGGGATTATACCTGGAACCATGTCCTTTGCAGCTACGGCGTCTTGGATGGTCATGTTAAAGGTTCGAGCGGTTGATCGGTTGGGTTGCGCAGGTCCACCAATCATCAACTTGCTTCCTCCTCCTTGGCTTCCTCCAGCTCCACCATTTCTTTTCTTCGGGCAATCCTTTATCTGGTGCTTTGTTGATCCACAAGCAAAACATCCCCTGATCTTCTTCGGATTTGGGCAATTTGGCGAGATGTGCCCCTCTTGGTCGCAGTTATAGCAAGTGATTTTCCTCTTCCAGCATTCTCGTTGATGACTTCTTCCATATTTTTTGCAAGCTTCGGTCCTCTTCTTGAAGTTTCCCTGGTGACTCCCACCTTGGTTATTATTTCTATTGTTGTTATTGTTTTCCCATTTCCATTTTCCAGAGTTACTCCCTCCGCTGCTGCTCCCTCCACGATGTTCACTACCAGCATTCTTGTTCTTCTTCTCTTTATGATATAGACTTAAGGCCTCACTACCACCTTCCACAATGATTTCTTTCTCCAACAATGTCATAACGGAATCAATCTGGAAGACTGATACCTTATTGTACAACCACAATTTTAACCCTTGCTCAAAACATCTCGCATTCCTCTCCTCATCCACAACTTGGTGTTCTGCTAACCGCGCTAGTTCATTGAACTTAGCTGCGTACACCGTCATATCACCTTGTATTAATTCTAGGAATTTTACTTCCATCCTACTCTTCATACTCTTCGGGAAATAGTTCTCGAAGAACAGTGTCGTAAACCTATCCCATGTTATCGTTCCTTCCCCCGCTCTCTGCTGATTAGTTTCCCACCAAAAGTTTGCTTCCCCCCTCATCATGTATGTGGCAAATACTATCTTCTGGTCTTCACCCACGCGAGCTATAGTGAAGGCCTTCTTGATCTCCTTGATCCAAGTTTGCGCAACTATCGGGTCAGTTGTCCCTGCGAACTCTGGGGGTCCTACACTCTTAAAATCTTTGAAGGTCATTCATTGGGGCGACTTAGGGAGCGGGTGGTACGGGTTCGTTTCTTCCCTCGAGCTTCTCCCAATAAATCTACCATCTACTGATGGATCTACATGACCTCTCTCATCATTAATCGACTCTTTTGGGGATGATTATTCTACGTCTGGGCAGCATTTTCTGCATCACAAAATTTTCATTTTATTATCTAATTATCATATTTAGACATTTCTCAATATAAAAGAACTACAGGTTTATAACACCTTTCTGAAATAAGATCATTTATATTCATATGCCAAAGGTTTACATTACACGTTCTTTTCTAGCATACTGCTATAAATGATAACACATATCCCCTAATATCACAAAAGCTCGGGACATACTAACTTACTACCCCTCTAACACTTTTCTAAGTTTGGGGGTTTACCACTATCTCACATCTTACATAAAAGACTGAGATTACAACAACATTTTAATAACACATAAATAAAATACTACACTATTGAGTTTTTCCCTCAAGACACAATCTAACATTCCACGCTCGACGGCGCTCTGATATTCCTTCTGCATGATGTGTACCACCATGTCCCGACTTATGGTATGTTGGGTCTGTCCTTGCTCAGCTGGGTAATGATATACCCCATCGATTAATCTCTCCATGGCCGTGCGAAGAGCATAGCACATCTTGTTCATCTTCCTCCTCTTGCACCGCACCTCATCCTCTAGATCATCTGCCCTATCATTGGCTTCCTCCTACTTCTCCTCAAAGTGAATCCAATCCATCACCTCCATTTCTAACTGAGTACGGAGAGCCTCCTTCTCCCTCCTCTATCTCAAAACCTTCTGCTCTAATTCCTCCAGTTTTCCTGCCACCTCAACTATGACGCCCCCAAATCTGGGTATCTTCCAACCCGACAGATGGTGCTACACGGTACGACCATTCACACATATATTCAATTGAAAAGTCTCAAAAGAACGGATATGTCTTCTATATAATCAAAATAATATTACATTTCCCCATGTTCTTTATAACCATTACATTGTTCTTGTCATAATATCAAATATATTACAATCATTCACCCTATACTATTACATACGTAATCTAAGGGTTCGTTTTCACCTTGTCCCTATCCTTACCGGAGCCTTCGGTCCGCTCGATCTTATTTGTGTTCATATGGTTCAAGGAAGAGTGAGCATGACTAGCTCAGAAAGTACTATAATTCTAATAAACAACATGCTTGAAACATAGAACTCGTATATCTTCAATAACTGAACAATAGTTACGAAGTACTATCGATAATTCAAAATAGCACTTCTTTTCATTCAAAATATTTTACAAAACAATATTCAATGAAACATCAATTCCGGTCCAAGACCTTGAGCATTTCATAAGTTCTTTTGAAAAGGACATCCCGACACTAAGTCCGTAAGTCCGAGCATTACTTACGAAAGACGCGTCACGTGATCAACCTATAGTACTCTATGTTGATCAACACTACATTCATTAAGCGTGTATACGTTTAAGTTGTGGCAACCTCACGCGTACTCGTCATTAAACGACAAAAACATTTTAGCATACTCGGACTTTCGTTTGAAAACCATACTAATATAACTCGGTAAACATTAACCATGCTTGATAGAATCATAAAATAAGTCTAGCCAAAAGAATTGGCTTTGACTTCATCATATAAGACTTCATGTGAAAGAATACATGAATTTCAAAGCATGTCTAGACTGAACTGAAACAAGGGTTAGAATACTTGCCTTTAGCGTCTGCTTACTGTTTATCACATGTACACTTTAAGTCTCTAAGTTTCTACAATACATGATCATATAACGTACCACATTAGGTCATATATAATCAAGTATGTATACTACTATATCTTACCCTTCATCTCAATCTAATCCTGACTTAGATTTGTTATTATTGGTTCTGGCTTTTCGTTACATTGTTTCATTACGTTCATGTTTAATTACTTATCTTCAACCTTTATACAACATAAATAAGGTTTAACAATACCTTACCATACCTTATTAAGTTCCTCAGTTTATTACTACTAAGTTACTGTTCATGCTATACTTGTAAACCTTCATCACTGTCCAAACCCTAGGGTTGGTGTTTGCTACGCCACCCATTACTCTTTTTGTTGTATTGCAGTCATGAAAGTTAACGAGTAGGTACAGACCCAGACTTGGCTATTTGCATGAGTCTCCTTTGGTGTGGACGCACTGCGGTGCTAGTTAGCACTGTGCTCTGTCAAGGCCTCACACAAAGGCGCGAGCCTTAAAGCTGTGAGTCGCGCTGCGGTGCGGACTCTGTGCCTCGGACAATTTTGCAGATTTTGAAATTTTGCGAAACTCCCGAACGCATAACTTCTTCGTTATAAGTCCGAATTAGCTCGTTCAAAAGCCTACAGTTCACAAATTACATACTCTATGCGTTCATGCAAGAATTTTATCTAATTGACTTCGTTTGCAAAAATTTAACCTATTAGTTCATTTTTAACGAAAATGATAAACGTTCGTGAATGTTCAACGCTCGTTTCTTCGTTCTAAGTCAGAATTCGGTCATTTTTAAGTCCGCAACTCTATAATGTCAAATATGACTTGTCTCCATCGAAAACCAATGTTTTCGACCTCAAACACAAAATACGACTTCCATTCCGAGAATTTCACGAATTCGACGATTAACGTCCAATCATGTGAATTCCGGTGAAACCCCATTACTAATCATTCTAAATGGATTTTAATCAACATATGGACATTTCAAGTTACTTCGTACACCAACTTATTATCAAAATAATTTCTGACTTATTCTCATAAGTTCATAACTTAATCAACTTATAAACTACAAATTTCCTTGCTTATGACTTAATATGGACTTAAGTCCATCAATCAATGTTCTCATACCATATCGAACATACTAACATCATATGACAAACATACGATAAGTTCTTCACAAGTTTATCAACTTATTTAAGTTTAAGTTGCTTATTCAACTTATTCGACTTAAATTCATTCATTACTTACTTCTTATATGTTCTTAGCATACATGCACATTAAGTTACACTTCTCTATCAATCTTATTATGGTAGAGATAGACTAATAGATCACAAGAACATTTACCTTTGATGACTAAAGTCTTCTTCTTTGAAATCTAGCAAAAGGTTGATTTGGTTTAAAAGTTCTTATTCTCTCTAACACTTAATTTGTTTTGGGTGAAAGTTGAACAATGAAAAATGATCAACAAACTCTCCCATTTATAGGCTTGGCAAAGTGAGGGCATAATGGTCTTTTAGGCCTTGCACCTGCTCAACTAACCTCCTTAATCCACCTCCTTATTAACCTCCTTACTATTCATTGCTTTACAACTAAGTAAACTTGATAGCAACATCTATTACTTGATCATAACAACACTTGATCATCACACAAAGTTCTTGCCCATCAAGACTACCCATATTACTCTTGGTTTGCTTCATGGATCATGGCTTAACACATTGTGCTTGCTTAATTAATTTAGCTAATTCTTATTGGGCTTACATTACAATAGTTTGGACTCATGATTAAAAAAAACTTGGGCTTGCATATCACTTTCTATTAGACTTCTACCAATATGATAATAATCCTAAAAGTCCATTCCATTTAATTAAACACCTTGACATGTATACTGTACGTATAATTCTCGTATGCTAGCTCGTATACTAAATTGTAATATATGTTATTCCATTCTCCATACTTAATAGTATAATACGTCATATTATATTTACGTTCAATACCTTGCATAATGCCTACGCATCATACGATTAATACTTCATCTTCTTAACGCTTAATAATCCTAACGTTCTCTAATTAAGTCCGCATGCGAAATATTGCATTTTCCATACTTATATTATTATTACATAATCTATCTCACCTTGATATTATAACGTTATGTATTTCTCGAAAGTTAAAAAATAATTCCCGAGCAGAAATCGATGAATAGTGTTTTTCGAAAAAGTTCTCGGAAAACTTTATTTTCTTCTTAGAAATTTAAACACTTTAATTCTCTTATGTAGTTAAAATACTACGATGTTATGATGTTTCTAGGTTATAGAACGACAATCATCTTATCAGCACGTAATAATAATAAATAATATTATTTTATTCATTATTATAAGTATTTACAAAAGGTTCGATTTTCTGGGGCGTTACACTCTCCCCCTTATAAGGATTTTGTCCCCAGAATCTCGCTATATATAAAAAAAATAACACAAATAAATGAGGGTAATTCTTTTTCATCATTTCTTCCAATTCCCATGTTACTTCTTCTACATCGTGGTTCTTCCATATCACCCATTCTTTTATCTCTTTTGCTTGCGCTCAATGTTTAAATTTGACTCCTGAGAAATTAGACTTTGACTTATCTGTTGAAACTCCGTTAGGAGAAACCTTCGTTACCTCCACTGTTTATAAATCTTGTTTGATTCATATCGATACCCTCACGTTACCTGTCGATCTTATCTCTTTAAAAATACTTACCTTTGATGTGATTTTAGGAATCGATTGGTTAACTACTCATCATGCTTTTCGTAAGGTTGTTAGCTTTTATATTCCTAACCAACCTGTTATGCGAATTCAAGCAACCAAACCACTAAAGTCAATCACTATCATATCAAGCCATAAGTAAAGAGCCCCGAGCCTTTCGTTGATGACTTCTTTGTGTGGAATGCACCGAAGCCAGACTTTCCGTAGGGGACGTCGTCAATAACGGTGGCAAGTTAATAGGTATCAATGTGACGTGTTATCCAAGTCTTGGGTGAGGGTCAGAGTTTTGAATGATATTTCTATCGTTGATAAATTTCTTGACGTATTCTTGAAGAGTTCTTGGCCTACCCCAGAGCGTGAAATCGAATTTTGTATTGACCCCAGTACAAAACATATTTCTTCAAACCTTAAATATTTCTTCAACCAAAATGAACGTATAATGTGCCAAAGATGTTGGCTCGAGCTGTTGAAGATTACGATCATACCATTCAATATCATTGTGGAAGAGAGAACGTGGTAGCTGACGCGTTGAGTAGAAGATCGTATGTGTTTATGAGTGAGATGTTGTTAACACAAAGACCCATTTTGTATAACTTACAAATGATGAAGATAGAGTTAAAGACTCTAGGGACCCACGTGAAGATAACGAATATACGAGTAGAATCAACTTTAATCGATAAAGTTAAAGCCGCTCAAGCTACATACTCAGAGTTGATGAATGTGAAGAAGAAGGTTCAAGAGGGCGTTATTCTAGAAGTAAGAATCGATGAAGAGAGGAAATCTCAACCCTCGATTTTAATTGGCCCATTTGAAATCCTCGATCGAGTAGGATCTGTGGCCTATAGACTCATTTTACCGCCAAATATATTGCATGTTTATAACGTTTATCACGTACCGATGTTATGTAAATATGTGGACGACCCGAACCACATTATTCATTTAGAACCGAACGAGATAGCGGATAATTTAACGTATAAAGATGTACTTGTTAAAATCACGGAATATATTCTACGCTTAAAGGTTATACCTCAAGAGTTAGAATCACGGTTTAAGTTTGCTCATCCGTTTCTAAGATATACTATGCACGATGACGTAAATTTTGAGGGCTAAATTTTATAAGGAGGGAAGATTGTAAAATCCCAAATTTTACTTAATAAAGATTTAATTTTCTTGAAATATTTTTTAAATATTATGGTGTGGATTTGAGATAATGTTATAGTTGTGGGTAGTATTTATAAATTTTGCAAATTATGCAAGTTGTTGTATTATATTCGATTGATCGGGGAATATTCGTTTTAGCAGGGAATATTCGTACAACGGCGCAATCATTGGTGGACCCCACAACAGAATTATTGTCGGATTGAGAAAATGACAAAAATATTTTTATGAAAATAACGGTGAAGTTTTTACTGATTATCTTGTTGAACTACTCGGTAGTAAAAGTACAGTAATACACGTGGTTGCATAGTAGCACACGATATTTATTATTGATGCTTACGTGAGAAGTCACTCAGTTTTATTTAATTATTGCCACAGTAATTGTTGCATAGTATCTCACGTTATTTGATTCAATTATTGTCGATATTTTATATATTATTAAATCAATAATTGAGATAACAAAGTTATTAATATTATTATTTGCAATATTAACGATGTCAGAAGTTACGCCAAGGAGAGGTTTGGTCACCTAATCATGGCGCTGATAGGAGAAATTCTTATTGAAAGCCCCTCTTTCACAGGAACGACTGGTCGATTAATATTGTGAATTATAATAATGATGATAAATGTTGTTAAATATATTGAGATGTCTTTTTATGAAGTCACGAAAAAGTTTATATTATATATATATATATATATATTATATAAATTTTGTTTTATTAGTATTATTAATGTAATAAAACAAAAGCTTTTTTATATAAAATGCAGAATACTTTTATAAAGTTATTCGTTTTATTAGATTATAAATAGAATATATTATATTTTATTTAAAAGATTTTGTTTTATTAGAATATTTTATTTATACTGCATAGTAAATCAATATGGACCGTCTGTTTAAAAGCAAATCAATCTGGATCGTTCATGAATTAGTTACTATTCAGTCCATTCTCCTATAAATAGAAGCTCATTCCTTCATTATTTCTTACGAATTCACTGAAACTCTAGAGAGAGAAACTATAGAGAGAAAGAAGAAAAGTATTACGCTACTTCACTACTCCTATATCCAGTTTCTTTTACAGTAAGGGGTATTATTTCTTTCGTATTCATGAAGAGAACTTCTGTTATTCCATTCTTTATTATTCTACGGAATAACTTTGATATCTGTGAGCTACCCTATACATGGTGAAATTCTTTTGTTATTCCATTTTTTATCATTATGTTAGAATAACCTATCTATGCGAAGTACCGCATACATGGTGAAATTCTTCTGTTATTCCATTCTTTATTATTCTATTGGAACATCCTCACATGCATGCTTCACGAATGACTGGTTCCGTTATTTATTATTCTGTTGAATATCCCGCTTGGCAAGTGACACGCGCTGATTCGGTTCCATTAATTATTATTCAGTAGGAATAACATATCTATCTATGCGGTCTATCGCATGCATGGTGATTTCATTGTTATTCCATTCTTTATTATTACGTTGGAATATCGCCTTGCTTAATTTCGCCGACCGGGTTCATTATTATTTATTATTCTGTTAGAATAACCCGTCTGTGTGGTATATCGCATGCCTGGTGATTTCTTTTGTTATTCCATTCTTTATTATACTCAGTTGGTTAAAGTTTTGACTTCTATACTCCATGAAATTAGTGGAATATCCTTGATATTTGCACTTCATCCAGATCTTTTCATGGAAATATTCTTACGAGCATTCTTGAATTTTACTCTACAAAGAAGTATCATGTTGACAATTTGGACGTTATTAGTTCCTCGGATAAATTAATTCTTGAACTTGTTTTATTGAATTCTTATATCATTGTCATCATCCTCATGTTTATATTATGTTGAAAGTCATCTGTGGCCTGTAGTGCATAGATGGACTTGGTATGATTATGACCAGGGATTAATCGGTATAATCATGACCGTAATGTTATTAATGATGTGGTAAAAGTACTCATTGGCCCGTAGTGCATTGATGGACAGTTGTTGGCATGATCATGACCATTGATGAATACACGAATATCCTTAGCCCGTAGTGCATGGATAATTTGTGGTTGTGATACTAATGAATATCTTTGGCCGTAGTGCAGGGATGATGTGAATTATTTATTGTTGAGTCCCAAATGATAAAAGTGATGAAAAACCTTTTAAATCATAAATGATAGTACATTTTATTCTCTACTTGACTCTTTTAATGGATTGCTTGTTCCGCTGTAGTTAAACTTGATGTTTGTTATATTGTATCAGTTTAACACCGTTGAAGACTAACGATAATTTATTCTGCATTATCTTAGTCATAATATTTCTTACTAGGCTAGTTGAGCTCACCCTTTCTTTCACTATTCTCTTCAGGAAATGAGAACGTAGCCGGGACTAGTCGGGGAACAGAGTAACGGTCCAGATGATAGCATTAGTAGTCCTCACTATTCTGTTAAATAGTGTGACAATAAATGTAATGTGGACTCCATTGAGTGTGGATATTGTCTAGATGACAATATTCTTATTAAAACTCTTAGATTATGTTATGTCATATTTTATACGACTGTTGTATAATTAAGTTGTATTTGTATTATGTACCATGTATTTGGCGACTCAGAATAGGTGATGTACACCTATTTTGGGGGCGTACACATTATGTATTCGTTCTAGGTCTTGAGGTAATGCTATCACGTAAGCTACCTCACCCACCCGTTTTAATACCTCAAAAGGTCCTATGAACCTCAGACTTAACTTTCCCTTCTTTTCAAAATGTATCTTTCCTTTCCAGGGAGATACTTTTAGAAATACGTATGAACCTACTTCAAATTCTCTATTCTCTCTATGTGAATCTGTAAACTTCTTATGTCTGTCTTGAGCTGCTAGAAGACGCATTTGTATCATCTTGACAATGTTCCGCTGTTTGCTGCACCAATTCTGGTCCCAGCATTCGACGTTCTCCTACCTCATCCCAATACAGTGGTGTTATGCATTTCCTTCCATACAAAGCCTCATAAGGTGGCATACCTATGCTCGCATGACAAACTATTGTTATACGCAAACTCCACTAATGGTAGATGATCATCCCAACTACCCTTGAAATCCATGACGCAAGATCTTAACATATCTTCTAACATCTGAATTGTTCTCTCACTCTGTCCATCCAATTATGGATGATACATCATACTCAGCTTTAACTGCGTTCCCAACTGCTCTTGCAGACTCCTCCAAAAGTTTGATGTGAATCGTGGATCATGATCTGACACAATCGATATTGGTACTCCATGTCTGGAAATTATTTCCTTAATATAGAGTCTAGCTAACTGATCTAAGTTATACTTGACCCTAATTGGCAAAAAGTGAGCCGACTTTGTCAATTGGTCCACTATTACCCAAATCGCATCATACCTTTTCATTGTAGTCGGAAGTCCTACCACAAAATCCATCGTGATATTTTCCCACTTCCACTCCGAAATTTCCAATTACTGTAATAAGCCACTTGGTCGTTGATGTTTGGCCTTAACTTTCTGGCAAGTCAATCACTTACTCACGTACTCTGCTATCTCTATCTTCATGTTCGGCCACCAAAAACTCTGTCGAAGGTCTTGATACATCTTAGTACTCCCAGGATGAATCAAAAACCTCGAACTATGAGCCTCTTGTAATACCTGCTCCTTTAATTCCGTCTATTCGAAACCCAAATTCTTCCTTCAAATCTTAATAATCCCTCATTATCAAGACTATACTTAATATCTTTTTCATTGGCTAGCCAATCCTTTATCCGGTCACACTCATCAGTTTTGAGTTGTACCTCCTTAACTCTCTCTACGATGGTAGATTGCATCTCTGTTATAAACAACATTTGTCCTGCTTCACTTGGCAGCTTCACTTCGAATTCCATCCTAGCCATCTCTATTATTAACTCAGTTTGAGCCGTTAACAAAGACAACTTTTCCCGACCCTTCCTACTTAAGGCGTCGGTAACTACATTGGCTTTTCCAGGGTGATATAGGATTTCACAGTCGTAATCCTTTATCAACTCCAGCCATCTCCTTTGCCTCATATTCAACTTCTTCTGTGTGAAGATATATTTTTGACTCTTATGGTCCGTGTATATCTCACATTTTTCTCCATAAAGATAATGTCTCCATAGCTTTAGAGCAAAAACTATTGCGGCCAGTTCCAGATCATGAGTAGGATAAACTTTCTCATAATCCTTCAACTGCCTAGATGCATACACAATGACCTTGCCATGCTGCATGAGCACGCAACCAAGTCCTCTATGCGAAGCATCGCTATAAACTACAAAATTTCCCGTGTCATCAAGCAATAACAAAACAGGCACTTCACTCAACCTCTTCTTCAGTTCTTGAAAATTGTCCTCACACTTATCAGTCCACGCGTATTTCACCATCTTCTTTGTCAAGTTAATCAACGGAGTAGCTATCTTCGAAAAATCCTGGATTAATCTCCGATAGTAACCCGCTAACCTTAGGAAACTCTGCACCTCAGTCGAAAATTTTCGGTTGTTCCTAATTCATCACGGCTTCCACCTTCGCTGGATCTACTGAAATCCCCTCATGGTAAATGACATGACCTAAAAATTGTACCTTCTCCAACCAAAATTCACACTTAGTGAATTTCACGTACAACTTCTCCTTTTCTTAGTGTCTCCAACACTAATCTTAGGTGTTCAGCATAATCTTCTGGCGTCTTAGAATAGACTAGAATATCATCAATAAACACCACGACGAACTTGTCCAAATATTGTTTGAACACTCTCATTTCACCATATCCATAAATCAATTTGGTGCATTTGTCAACCCAAATGACATCACCAGAAACTCGTAATGACCATAATGAGTCCTGAATGCTGTCTTTGGTACATCCTCCTTCCCAACCTTCAACTTATGATACCTAATTCTTAAATCTATTTTAGAAAAATACTTAGCCCCTTTCAACTGATCAAAAAGATCATCGATCCTGGGCAATGGGTATTTATTCTTTATTGTTAACTTGTTTAACTCTCGGTAGTCGATACAAAGTCTTAACGATCTGTCCTTCTTCATTACAAACAGTACCGGTGCTCCCCACGGCGAAACAATCGGTTGAATGTACTTCATGTCCAACAGTTCTTGTAACTGCACCATCAACTCCTTCATCACCATTGGCGCCATACGATACGGTGCCCTGGAAACTGGTGCCACTCCTGGCACGATGTCTATTACAAACTCTGTCTCCCTATCTGGCAGAAAACCCAGTAATTCACTCGAAAATACATCAGCGAATTCTCTCACTATAGGTATTTGTTCCATGGTTTCTACCACTCTCTGGGTATCAACGACATGACACAGATAACTTACACATCCCTTCCTCAGTAATTTCCTAGTTTGTGTCATGGTTAGACAACACGAACGTCCCTGCGATCTATTCCCGTAAAGTATTACCTGAGGTTGTTTTAATGTTTTAATGTTCACACATTTCTTTTGACAATCTATAATTATCCCATGGTTAACTAACCAATCAATTCTGAGAATTACGTCGAATTCTCCTAACTTTAACGGTAACAAATCTACCGATAATTTATAACCTCGTATATCTATGCAACAACTCCTATGAATATCTTCAACAAGAATTATTTCTTCGTTTGCTACCTTAATATTTAAAGGTATATGCAACTTTTTGGAAAGTAATCCTAATCGTTTAGCAAAATCGCATGCTATAAATAAACAAGTAGCACCCAAATCAAACAGCACGTAAGCATTTATGTCGTTGATCGAAATAATACCTACGACGATGTCCCCTAATGCAACTGCATCTTGGACTGTCATGTTAAAGGTACGGCCCATCGGCCTACCCGGCTGCACTAGACTACTAATAGCTAACTTACCGCTATTAGTGCCCCAGTTCCCGTCCGTTCCCTTTTTTAGGCAGTTCTTTGCCATGTGGTTAGTTGACCCACACACAAAGCACCCGTGGTTCTTCTTGAGCTTGGACGGTTAGGTATAATGTGCCCTCTCATCCACAAATATAATGAGCGGCCTTCCCTTGAGACAGACTCCTAAATGAGTCTTCCCATAGGTCTTGCAGGCCTCCATCCTCCTCTTTGGGTCTCCTTGCTTCACTCCGATATTCCCAGAGCTGAACGCCTTCCTCTTCTATCCCTCGCCACTACCGATGGTTCCTTCGACCTTTACTCCCCCATCCACTTTTCCCTTGCTCTTCTTGTCCTTGTGGTATTGACTTAGAGCCTCACTACCACCTTCGGCAATTATTGTCTTCTCTAAAATGGTTCCAAAAGAAGTACTTTGGAACACTGAAATACGGTTATAGAGCCAGGGTTTCAAGCCCTGCTCGAACCGTCGCGCCTTCCTAACCTCGGTATCCACTTAGTGTGTAGTGAACCTTGCCAGTTCATTAAACATGGCGGCGTATTGAGGAACCGACATGTCCCCTTGTTTCAACTCGAGAAACCGCATCTCCATCCTTCCCTACATGCTTGTGGGAAAGTAGTTCTTGAAGAATATCTCCTTGAACCTCACCCACGTTAGATTCTCGATCCCAGCCCTAGCCTGATTGGCTTCCCACCAAAAGTTGGCCTCTCCCTTCATCATATAGGTTGCAAAGGCAACCTTTTGGGCCTCGTCGACATTTGCTATCACAAATGCCTTCTCTATTTCCTTCACCCATGTTTGGGCTTCGATAGGGTCCGTAGTTCCTTTGAACTCCGGTGGACCCACACTCTTGAAATCCTTAAAGGTAGTAGCTCGTGCTACTCCTGGATTTACGGGGATATTAGCCCCTGTTCTATTAAAGGAAACTGTTAACAGGTTAACGAACTCCTGCATTGGGTTAACCGGACCTCCCTCCGGTTGATTCACATTATGTCCTTGGTTACGTTGCACTTTTCTCGGTGGCATTTTGCTGATACAATAACCACATTTCGTTATTATTCCTTTCTTTATTAGTTATTATTTAATAATAAACAATAACTTCAACATCCATTACTCATTGTTTTCCATAAAAAGGCTTATATTCCTTCTTTGTAGTATAATATTATATCGTTTACATTACACAGCCTAAGCTGATTACATTACTTTCCCGCTATTGCTTTTCAAAATTTGGGATTTATAAAAGACTACCCATCCTATACAAAAGAGGGCTTTACGTCACTACTAATTACAAAATATTTACATACCTAAACTACTCTAGCTACTACTAGATTACATCTGCCTTAAGGCATTATCGAAATCTGCCTTGGCAAGACCGGCAATGATATCAAGGCTAATAGTATGTCGCATCTACCCCACCTCTACAGGATATCCAGCTACCTATTGCTGAAAATCTGTACAAGAACTCCTATGAATATAGGACATACTCCCTATCTTCTGCAGTTTGGTCTTTAGCTCCTCCTTGAGCTCAAAGACCTCATGTTTCAGCTCATGGACCTTGTCCTTGGCCAAAACCCTATCATCGTGCTCCTGCTCCCACATGGACTCAACATCAGTCTTGTCCTCTATGACATCTTGGAGCTCTGCCTTCAGCTCCTTGACCCTTTGACAGTAATGGATATTTCTATCCAATACTGACATGAACAGAGATATACCATCGAATACTGACATAGCTACTGGATTAAAGGACACTGCCTCCACTTCCTCCTCTATCATACCATCGAATACTGACATGAGGTCAGGATCCTCCGAGTCTCGGACTCAATGACAACTAACTCAGCTCTGCTGTTAGTTATGGGGTTCCAGTATGACCTCTACTTGGTTCACTGACTCTTCACTAATAGTTTGCCCATCTACATACATTTCATTTACTCCTGACATCTACACAAAACAATTAAGTTGATTAGTAAACGTCAGTAGAATAATAAAAACACATAACATAATCATAATGCATTTTTATAAGGTTATTTTCTTCTTTTACTTCTTTGACTTCTCTTAAGGTTATGACTTAAGGTTTTTAATCCCACCTTATGTTTTATAACCTAATGCTTTGATACAACAACTGTGGCGCCCCAAATCCAGGGTATCTTCCAACCCAGGCGAGATGGTGCTTCTACAGTACTACCATTCACACATATATTGATTGAAAAGTCTCAAAAGAACGGATATATCTTCTATATATTCAAAATAATATTACATTTCCCCAGGTTCTTTATAACCATTACACTGTTCTTGTCATAATATCAAATATATTACAATCATTCACCCTGTACTATTACATACGTAATCTAAGGGTTCGTCTTCGCCTTGCCCTTATCCTTACCGGAGCCTTCGGTCCACTCGATCTTAGCTGTGTTCATATGGTTCAATCAAGAGTGAGCATGACTAGCTCAGAAAGTACTACAATTCTAATAAACAACATGCTTGAAACATAGAACTCGTATATCTTCAATAACTGAACAATAGTTATGAAGTACTATCGATAATTCAAAATAGCACTTCTTTTCATTCAAAACGTTTTACAACAACAATATTCAGTAAAACATCAATTCTGGTCCAAGACCTTGAGCATTTCATAAGTTCTTTTGAAAAGGACATCCCGGCACTAAGTCCATAAGTCTGACATTACTTACGAGCACGTCTAGGTGATCAGCCTATAGTACTCTATGTTGATCAACACTACATTCATTAAACGTGTATACGTTTAAGTTGTGGCCACCTCACGTGCCTGTCGTTAAACGACAAAAACATTTTAGCTTACTCAGTCTTCGTTTGAAAACCATACCAATATAACTCGATAAACATTAACCATGCTTGATAGAATCATAATATAAGTCTAGCCGAAAGAATTGGATTTAACTTCATCATATAAGACTTCATGTGAAAGAATAAATGAATTTCAAAGCTTGTCCAAACTGAACTGGAACAAGGGTTAGAATACTTGCCTTTAGCGTTTGCTTACTGTTTATCACACATACACTTTAAGTCTCTAAGTTTCTACAATACATGATCATATAACATACCACATTAGGTCATATATAATCAAGTATATGTACTACTATATCTTACCCTTCATCTCAATCTAATCCTGACTTAGATTTGTTATTATTTGTTCTGGCTTTTCGTTACATTGTTTCATTTCGTTCATGTTTAATTACTTACCTTCAACCTTTAGACAACATAAATAAGGTTTAACAATACCTTACTATACCTTATTAAGTTCCTCAGTTTATTACTACTGAGTTACTGTTCATGTTATACTTGTAAACCTTCATCACTGTCCAAACCCTAGGGTTGGCGCTGCGGCGCCACCCATTACTCTTCAAGCCTCATTGCTGGCCTTGAGTTAACGATGAGTAGTACAGATCGGAAACTGCGTGACTGCGACACGAGTCACCTTTGTTATGGCTGCTATGCATGGCCTAGAGTTAGCGATGTGCTCTGTCTCGTCCTCTGCCCTGTTGCTGTGCTGGTCTTAAAGCTATGAGTCGCTTGACAGACAGCATAATTTTGTAGATTTTGAAATTTTGCGAAACTCCCGGACGCATAACTTCTTCGTTATAAGTCCGAATTGGCTCGTTCAAAAGCCTACGGTTCACAAATTATATACTCTATGCGTTCATGCAAGAATTTTATCTAATTGACTTTGTTTGCTAAAATTTCACTTATTAGTTCATTTTTAACGAAAACGATAAACGTTCGTGAATGTTCAGCGCTCGTTTCTTCGTTCTAAGTCGGAATTCGGTCATTTTTGAGTCCGTAACTCTATAATGCCAAATATGACTTGTCTCCATCGAAAACCAACGTTTCTGACTTCAAACACAAAATACGACTTCTATTCCGAGAATTTCACGAATTCGACGATTATCGTCCAATCATGTGAATTCCGGGGAAACCCCATTACTAATCATTCTAAATGGATTTTAATCAATATATGAACATTTCAAGTTACTTATTACACCAATTTATTATCAAAATAACTTTTGACTTATTCTCATAAGTTAATAACTTAATTAACTTATAAACTACAAATTTCCTTGCTTATGACTTAATATGGACTTAAGTCCATCAATTAATGTTCTCATACCATATCGAACATACTAACATCATATAACAAACATACGATAAGTTCTTCACAAGTTTATCAACTTATTTAAGTTCAAGTTGCTTATTCAACTTATTCGGCATAAGTTCATTCATTACTTACTTCTTATTTGTTCTTAGCATACATGCACATTAAGTTTCACTTCTCTATCAATCTTATTATGGTAGAGATAGACTAATAGATCACAAGATCATTTACCTTTGATGACTAAAGTCTTCTACTTTAAAATCTAGCAAAAGGTTGATTTGGCTTTAAAAGTGCTTATTCTCTCGAACACTTAAGTTAATTTGTTTTGGGTGAAAGTTGAACAATGAAAAATGATCAACAAACTCTCCTATTTATAGGCTTGGCAAAGTGAGGGCATAATGGTCTTTTAGGCCTTCCACCTCCTCAACTAACCTACTTAATCCACCTCTTTATTAACCTCCTTACTATTCATTGCTTTACAACTAAGTAAACTTGCTAGCCACATCTATTACTTTATCATCACAACACTTGATCATCACACAAAGTGCTTGCCCATCAAGACTACCCATATTACTCTTGGTTTGCTCCATGGATCATGGCTTAACACATTGGGCTTGCTTAATTAATCTAGCTAATTCTTATTGGGCTTACATTACAATAGTTTGGACTCATGATTAACAATCACTTGGGCTTGCATATCATTTTCTATTGGACTTCTACCAATATGATAATAATCCTAAAAGTCCATTCCATTTAATTAAACACCTTGACATATATACTATACATATAATTCTCGTATGCTAGCTCGTATACTAAATTGTAATATACATTATTCCATTCTCAATACTTAATAGTATAATACGGCGCATTATACTTACGTTCAATATCTCTCATAATGCCTACGCATCATACGATTAATACTTTCTCTTCTTAACGCTTAATAATCCTAACGTTCTTTAATTAAGTCCGAATGGGAAATATTGCGTTTTCCATACTTAGATTATTATTACATAATCCATCTCACCTTGATATTATAACGTTACGTATTTCTCAAAATTTCAAAAATAATTCCTGAGCTGAAGTCGATGAATAGTGTTTTTCAAAAAATTTCTTGGAAAACTTTTATTTTCATCTTAGAAATTTAAACACTTTAATTCTCTTACGTAGTTAAAATACTACGACGTTCCGATGTTTCTAGGTTATAGAACAACAATCATCTTATCAACATGTAATAATAATAAATAATACTATTTTATTCATTATTAAAAGTATTTACAAAAGGTTCGATTTTCTGGGACGTTACATCAACATTCCTCGCCACCACTCGGTGAAACAAATCTCCCATATGGATCCCTGCTTCCTTACGGTGAGCCATCTCCACCTCCATCTCCTGCGTCACTAGTTGTCTTTGAAGGTCCTCGTCCCTTAACTTCTGGAACGCAGACTCCCTCTCCCTAACCTCAGCTTCTAGCTCCTCCACTCTACATCCTAACTCCAATATCTGCTCCTCATACTCTCCTAGCATTTGATCCTCAAAAATAGCCTCGTCGGAGTCCTCCAAAGGCTCGGGCTCCTCCTCCAAAGGCTCTTCTTCAGGGTCAGACTCCACCTCTTCCTCATCATCATCATCAAAAGTGGCTGCAACTGAAATAGGCTCCGCTATCAAGGGTGCCTCATAGACTACGTGGATATCACGTGGCTCCTCCTCTACCACTCGGCTAGGTCATCCTATATCAGTCATCCTACATTCACCAACATAAGATAATACAAACAAATTCTCCATTAGAATGTTAAATAAACATAAGTTCATTATATAGAATAAAGTTATATTTCATAACACACTAAGCCTCTCAAGGAAAACTCTACATGAGTTTTATCTCCTTCCTAACTTCTAGGTTTTCTTAAGTTATAATCTAAGGACACTCGTGCCTAAGGTTTATAACTACGGCTTTGATACCAACCTGTGATGCCCCCAAATTCGGACCTCCACTTGGTTACTCGAATCTAGTTCATCACGTTCTCATAATAAACCACAATAACTAAATAACCCATTCACAACGAAAAATCTAATTTAGAATAATATACAATGATTTATTATAATTATTCCCCCAAGTCTCGCAACCTACAGTACTTAATAGATTACATAATAGTATCGAATAAAGACCTATTACATAATCCTACTTAAGTTTAAACATAGCCTGCAAATAGTCTTAACATAACATAATAGCTTTTAAACATAATGAACAAGCTAGTCGGTAGCCTTGCCCTTGCCCTTGTTTGTTCTAGAAACACCTCCCTATTCCTCCTTAACTGAAAGGTTTTAAATAAGCAAGGATGATCACAAATTGCCCAGCAAGTAATATACAACAAGGGTGTAGGATATAATATCACAAGGTTTGAAATATTGAAGAGTAATTTCTAGGATAGTTCAAAGTGTCAGAACAACATCATGAATAAGGGATATGACAATTCAATATAAATCAACAGATTTATATGAATTTAACGACTAACAATGTATCCAACTGGATAAGCAATTTATACTGAGCAGTCACTAAGGACCATTGAACTTCCACTTGAGTTACCAGTATTAAACTGATAACAAAAATATCAAGTACCTTTAGATGATCAGTCTACAATACTTTACGTTATGCATAACACCACAATAATATTTATTCATGTGTCGGGGTTTCCAACAACATACACTCCCCTTACCAAAAGGGTTGTCCAACTCAGTTTTCAAGATTTCCGCACCAATCAATTGGTTTGGACAGCTTTTATAAACATGCATATAGTATAGCCAAATCAAGTGGCATCAACTCTTTCACAATATTCAAGGACAATACCAATTTCAACATGAATAATAGCTTTCATAAGGGTTTAACATACTAACTCATTTGAACGAGAAAGTAATATAACTTGTATTCAAAGGGATAAGCTTACTGTATTTGTTCGAATAAATAATGCAATGGTATTGCACAACAATAATTTGAGTAAGGTTAGAGAAACTTGCCTTAAGTGTAGTTTATCCACGTTAATAAATCAACACTTTCGAATCCTATTTATAACGTATTATATGATCAAGATATTCATTAGCTAACATAGTCTTTAAACAAGTTTGACACGATACAAGTAGGCACATATGGTACAAAATCAGTTTATAAGTCATCATGAATTAACTACTTAGTTATTTCACAGGCAAATCAAGAATGTTCAAGGTTAAGACCTCCTACTCATGGACTTTTCATTTTAATGCCACACCGTCTTATCAACTAGGCATCACTCATATATATATATATATCAGTAGGTTTTAGATCACATTTAACATCATAAGCATCACGTAGTTACTGTCCAAAAGATCAAAAGTCACTATCTAGGATTCCAGATGGCAAGAAATGCTGCCGTGGCTAAATCTGGGGACCCAAGCAATAAGGCCATCCCTCGACCTTGCAGAACAGAACTCAGTTGCTACCTTGTGTTCTCTGTTTGGCTTGAGCACACAATCATATTTTGTCATGTTAAAGGCTTTCACATGCTTCTTAGATGAATCTAGGTCCCTCCTTGCATAACATGGTTCTAAGTTCGATCATTTCAACAATTTAAGGTCATTCAAGGTCATGAAACCACAAAGTCTAGCTTGCTTGCTTTCTAAACATACAAGATAGTTATAAAACTCATATTAGGCATGCTTAAGTGTATTCATAACACATACATGAAACTAACACCGCTTTAGTTGAAAAATAGGCTTTGTTCATGCTTTTCTTGAAATGTGCTACACAAGCATGGTATATATAGGTTTATGATATATGAGTGAGTCTAAGAGTGTCATCAAACATGATCACAAATGTCAGATTTTAGTCTTCAAGGTATCATGACAATATTCATATTCTAAACTTACTAGTAAGTCCAACTTGATCATGTTTCTTTGCTAATCACATAAACATAAGCTAAAGGTTTATTCATGCATTTCTAAGTCACACTAACATGCTTTGCAAAGTCAGAATAAACATCATGTAGAAATCATGCAAGTTAGCTTACTAGGCTAAGTCTTTTCTTGAAAACATTTCTAACACAAGGCTTAATAAGTTGATTATGCTCGAAGGAACTATGTACACTACAACATGCTCATCTATGTGCAAAATCAGTCATGTATAGCTCACTAGGTTCACAATTTGTAGAACATGATCTTTTACATAGTTTGTTTTCAAAACTTAAAGTCCAAATCTCCGTTTAAACCATACGTCTTCATTAATCATGCAAGTCTAGTCTAAACATGCTCACATTAGGTTCATATATCTATATACACATCATACATATGTTTACATGCTAGCTTGAGTCATAATGTTTAACCAACATAGATTATATTGCAAAACAGAACACTCAACTGAGTTCGTTGATTTGGTAGCAATTACAGCTGCGCCTAAGTATAAATATGGAGCAATTGCGTGCGTGTTCAGTTCGGAGCCTTTGAGAATAGTCTGCTAACCTGCTATTTAGCCCAAACACAAAATTTACCCACGAAATCATTCCTAAACACTCATATATAAATTGCAACATGCTTATATGATCATATAACAACTATATGGACATTACCCAACCTCATTAACATACAATTCCATGAATTTAAGATTTTAGATTTCAAGACTCAAGACTCCATTTTTACAGAGAATGAAAAGGGAAGCAAGGAAAAGGGATTATACTTCTGTAATTGTGAAAAGACCTTGTTTCAAATAAACTTCTAAGCTCTAGATTACTTGTATGCTCTCAACTCTTACGTAGCAAATTCTCAGACAAATCCCAACAACAAGAATGAAAAACACAGCTGCTATTTATAGAGGATTACAAATCCAGACATTGCATTTTCCCATTGAATCAAACTCATGTGTTAAAGGATTACATGAAGGTTAAGAAGGAGTTGTTAGATTGGTTGTTGGAACTCATCATAATCACCACTCCCCCATGATCATGAGCTAGGGAGTTGGAAGAAAATGAAGAACATAGGCTAACCTTTTTGTTCCACACGTGATTGAGGATTTGGAAATTAATGGGACTCTGAATTTGGGACAATCCAATTTAACTTAGCCTTCTTGTATACTCCTACACATCCTTACTCTTATGTTATATTTTAATACACATATCAACCATATACTATAACTAAATGTCACAGTATGCTTAAACATTTCAAGGTAGTAGATGAAATATGGAAATGTAATATACATATAATCCATGTACATTTTATCCTGCTTTGGTACACTTTAACAGTTCATGATATATTATTTTCATACATACCCACATACATATTGTCACATAGATAATGTATTTATAACATATGGTCCCAATATATTTAGTCACAATGCTCATACAATATAGTTTTATAAGACTTAATATATAGTCACACAATGTCACACTACACTATATGGTATAGTTGTATTATTACTCATGTGAATGTAGCTGTCAATATAATATTATTATATTACTAACTTACTCATTTATGTGAAATAATTAAATCATGCACTTCCTTAATTAATTAACACCAAAATTAATTAATCATTGATCAATATATTTATGGATTTTCATAGTCATTACTTATCTATTTAATAATCACCTATTATTAATTACCAAGAATTCAATATTCCACCACAACCATTATCAATTAAATAACAATTAATAATCACATATTAATCGACCTCATTAACATCAATTAAAAATCAATAATATACTACATCAACACTTAACATTAATATTACTTAATTGCTTACTTTATAATTCCTTTGTTAACTAATTTTACTGTTAATATTTCTCATCACCATGCCACACAAGGCTTTAATGAGTTCATCACAAGACTCCACATATCCTCAATTATTCAGTTATTTAATATAATTGAGTTATCTCATTTCATAACACGAAATCGTTCATATTTAAATAAACATTTATTTCCATTAATATATTTATTTATTAATACGTGGAAATTCTCGGGTATTACAACTCCCACCTTGGTTATTATTTCTGTTGTTGTTATTTTCCCATTTCCTCTTTTTGGAGTTACTTCCTTCACTGCTGCTCCCTCCACAATGCTCACCACCAGCGTTCTTATTCTTCTTCTCCTTATGATATAGATTTAAGGCCTCACTACCACCTTCCGCAATGATTGGCTTCTCCAACAATGTTGTAAAGGAATCAATCTGGAAGACTGATACCTTATTATATAACCATAGCTTCAACCCTTGCTCAAAACGTCTCGCCTTCCTCTCCTCATCCACAACTTGGTGCTCTGCAAATCGCGCTAGTTCATTGAACTTAGCTGCGTATTGCGCCACCGTCATATCACCTTGTTTTAACTCTAGGAATTTCACTTCCATCCTACTCTTCATACTTTTCAGGAAATAGTTCTCGAAGAACAACGTAGTAAACCTCTCCCATGATATTGTTCCTTCCCCCGCTCTCTACTGATTAGTTTCCCACCAATAGTTCACTTCGCCCCTCATCATGTATGTGGCAAATACTGTCTTCTGGTCTTCACCCACACGAGCTATAGTGAAGGCCTTCTCGATCTCCTTTATCCAGGTTTGTACAACTATTGGGTCAGTGGTTCCCGCGAACTCTGGGGGTCCTACACTCTTAAAATCTTTGAAGGTTGTTACTGGGACAACTTGGGGAACGGGTGGTACGAGTTTGTTTCTTACCCTCCGCACTTCACCCAATAAATCTACCAGTCTCTATATCGGATCTATAAGACCTCTGTCATCATTAACTGACTCTTCTGGGACGGTTATTCTATGTCTGGGCGGCATTTTCTGCATCATAAAATTTTCATTTTATTATCTAATTATCATATTTAGACATTTCTCAATATAAAAGAACTACAGGTTTATAACACGTTTCTGAAATAAGATCATTTATATTCATATGCCAAAGGGTTACATTACATGTTCTTTTATAGCATACTGCTATAAATGATAACACATATCCCTAATATCACAAAAGACGGGGACATACTAACCTACTACCCCTCTAACACTTTTCAGAAGTTTGGGGGTTTACCACTATCTCACATCTTACACAAAAGACTGAGATTATAGCAATATTTTAATAACACGTAAATAAAAATACTACACTACTGAGCTTTTCCCTCTAGACTCAATCTAACATTCCACGCTCTACGGCGCTCTGATACTCCTTTTGTGTGATGTGCACCACCATGTCTCGGCTTATGGTATGTCGGGTCTGTCCTTGCTCAGCTGAGTAATGATGTCCCTCTCCCTAGCCTCAGCCTCTAGCTCCTCTACTCTACATCCCAACTCCAATATCTGCTCCTCATACTCTCCTAACATTCGATCCTCAAAAGTGGCCTTGTTGGAGTCCATCATAGGTTCGGGTTCCTCCTCCAAAGGCTCCTCCTCCGGATCAAACTCCACCTCTTCCTCATCATCATCATTATCCATCGGGGCCACTACTGAAATAGGCTCCGCTATCAAGGGTGTCTCATAGACTACGTGGATATCACCTGGCTCCTCCTCTACCATTCGGCTAGGTCCTCCCATGTCAATCATCCTACAATCACCAACATAAGACAACACAAACAACAACTCCATTAGAATGTTAAACAAACATAAGTTCATTGTATAGAATGAAGTTACATTTCATAACACACTAAGTCTCTCAAGGAAAACTCTACATGAGTTTTATATCCTTCCTAACTTCTCAGTTTTCTTAAGTTATAATCTAAGGACACTCGCTCCTAAGGTTTATAACTAAAGCTTTGATACCAACCTGTGACGCCCCCAAATTCAGACCTCCACTTGGTCACTTGAATTTTGTTCGTCAGGTGCTCAAAGTATTACCATAATAACTAAAATCATACATTCACAACGGAAAATCTAAATTAGAATAATGTACAATGATTTATTATAATTATTCCTCCAAGTCTCGCAACCTACAATACTTAATAGATTACATAATAGTATCGAATAAAGATATATTACATAATCCTACTTAAGTTTAAACATAGTCTGCAAACAGTCTTAACATAATATAATAGTTTTTAAACATAAAGGAACAACCTAGTCGATATCCTTGCCCTTGCCCTTGTCTGTTCCAGAGACACCTCCCTATTCCTCCTTAACTGAAAGGTTTGAAATAAGCAAGGATGAGCACAAATTGCCCAACAAGTAATATACAACAAGGGTGTAGGATATAATATCAGAAGGTTTGAAATATCGAAGTGCCATTTCTAGGATAATTCAAAGTGTCAGAATAACATCATGGATAAGGAATATCAATAATTCTTGGAATAAGAACGACAATTCAATATAAATCAACAGATATATATATGAATTTAACGACCAACAATGTATCCAATTGGATAAGCAACTTATACTGAGCAGTCACTAAGGACTATTGAACCTCCACTCGAGCTATCAATATTAAACTGATAACCAAAAATATCAAGTACTATAGATGATCAGTCTACAATACATTACGTTATGCATAACACCACAATAATATTTATTCATGTGTCGGGGTTTCCAATAACATACACTCCCCTTACCAAAAGGGTTGTCCAACTCAGTTTTTCAAGATTTTCGCACCAATCAATTGGTTTGGACAGCTTTTATAAACATGCATATAGTCTAGCCGAATCAAATGGCATCGACTCTTTCACAATATTCAAGAACAATACTAAGTTCAACATGAATAATAATTTTCACAAGGGTTTAAGCATATTAGCTCATTTGAATGAGAAAGTAATATAATTTGTATTCAAGAGATAAGCTTACGGTATTCGTCGAATAAAGAATGCAATTATACTTGCACAATAAGAGTAGGGTTCGGATACTTGCTCAATATAAATTTGAGTAAGGTTAGAGAACTTTCCTTAAGCGTAGTTTATCCACGTTAATAACTCAACACTTTTGAATCCTATTTATAGCGTATTATATAATCAAGATATTCATTAGCTAACACAGTCTTTAAACAAGCTTGTCACGATTCAAGTATGTACATATGGTACAAAAAATCAGTTTATAAGTTATCACAAATACAACGACGTCTTGATTGCTAAATTTCTTGAAGACATTCTTCGGACTTATCATTTGGAATTCATGATCATCATTTATCTCTATTACATAGCATGCTTCTTAACGCATTACATAGCACTTTGGTCATGTAAGATAAGTTAAAGTAATCCTATAGGGATGCTTCAACATCAGTTTTAAAAATAAAATACTGTAACTCGTTGTTCTAGATCTTGTTCTTGCATGCATGTATGGTTAAGCTTAGACCCCAAGAACAAGACTCCTCTTCCCGACCAAAACCTAAAACTCACTTTGCGCTTTTGTGGTCTCTGTCCGGTCTTGAACACACAATCATACATAATGTATTTTGACATATTAAGGGTCCTTTCATGCTTATCAAGTAAATCTAGGTTCCCTCTTTATGTTACATTTCTAATTTAAACATTTCAACAAGTTAAGGTTCAAGGTCATGAACTCACGAAGTCTATCATGCTTGCTCTCTAAACATTTAAGATAGTTACACAGTTCATATTAGGCATGCTTGTGAGTATTCATAACATTATATGTGAAACTAACACCACTTTAATCAAGATAGGCTTCGTTCATGATTTTCTTGAAATATGACACACATGCATGGTATATATATACGTTTATGCTACATTGAGTGAGTTTAAGAGTTTCATCAACCATGATCACATATGTTAGATTCTAGTCCTCGTAGTAGCTTGACAATATTCACATTCAATGCTTACTAGTAGGTTCAACATGTTCATGCTTGCTTATTAACCTCATAAACACCATCTAAAGGTTTATTCATGCATTTCTAGGTCATACTAACATGCTTCCAAAGTCAGAATATAAATCATGTAGAAATCATACATGTTAGCTCACTAGGCTAAGCTTTTTCTTGAAAATATTTCTAACACAAAGCTTAATAAGTTTGATCACGCTCAAAGGAACTACGTACATTATAACATGCTTATCTAAGTGTAAAATCAGTGATGTATAGCTTACTAGGTTGACAATTTGCAAAACACAATCTCTAACATAGTTTGTTTTCAAAACATAAAGTCCAAATCTCCATTTAAACCATATGCCTTCATTAATCATGCAAGTCTATTAAAACACGCCCAACTTAGATTCATATACTTATACATACACTCTAATCATGCTTTCATGCTAGTTTAAGCCATAATGGTTGATCAACACATAGCAGATTTCAAAATAGAAGTTCAAATCGATTTCAAGAATCGCCAAGTAAATTACTGACCGCACCTCAAGATAATACGGCAGCAATTGCGCCACACTTGGTTCAAACCAGGAACAGTGAACCTCGACAACTGTTCAACCCAAACACAGAATTTACTCCCGAATTCACTCCTAAACACTCATGTATCACTTGCAACATGCTTATATGATCATATAACATTTATATAAATGATACCCAACCTCATTAACATCTATCTTCATGAATTCAAGAATTTAAATTTTAAGAACTCTAGAAATCTATTTAACAGAAATGAAAATGGAAAGCAAGAATGGAATTATACATTCGTAATGTGCAATGAATTTGCTCCACTGAACTCTCAAGCTCTTAGAATGCTCTCACTCTACTACTTAGCAATTTATCAGACAACTCAAGCAACATAGAGAATTAAGGGAAGTGTTCATTTTATAAGAAATTCATTGACCATGCCAAGCCATTATCCAAGAAATCAAACTAAAGGATGGAAGAATTGCATGAAGGCTAATAAGGAGTTGGTAATTAGTTGTTGGTTTGCATCATGACCACCACTCCCCTCATGATTATTGGCTAGCAAGCTTGGAAGAAAAATGAATAACATAGGCCTTAGCCTTTTGCTCTTACACGTGACTGATAATTTGGAAGTGAATGGGACTCTCAATTTGGGACAATCCAACATAACTTAGCATTCTTGTATACTCCTACACATCCTCACTCTTATATTATATTTTAATACACATCTCAACCATATATTAGAACCTAATGTCACAATATGACTTAACATCTCAAGGTAGTAGATGTTATGCAACATACATATAATCTATGTGTACCGCCCTGAAATCTGGTTTATTTTCACATTCGGATTCCGTACGTCACGATCCCATCTTCTTCCAAACATACATCATTATATAGCTAAATATAACAACATACATTCTCAAAACCCAGGTTCTAAAACCTTATAACCCCTTTTCATTACAAATAACGATAATTACATTATTCTTTATCTTTTAAAAGAGTGACTTTTATCCGCCACCAAGGATACATCAGCGTTCATTAAACTATTATAAAGTTCATTTAACTTATTTTATATTACAAGTCTTTGCTTGATCTTCAAGCTCATCCACATTCTGAATGACACTTCATTTGGATACCGTCGGCTTGATCTTTACGGGATCCTTAAGTTCTTCTAACATCGTACGCTGAAAATGGTTTTCATTTAAAGCAAGTGTGAGCATTCAATTGCCCAGCAAGTCAACACAGTTGAACAAACATCTTCAAGAATTCAAACATTCTTTTAAGACTTCAATAACCGAATAAAGGTTATGAAGCAGCTTGAATAATAGGAATAATCTCGATTCTTATCATTTTAAAATAATATTCACCTTAAATTTTAAAATACTTTCATTCTTCTACCTTTTCATACACATTCTATCCGGCTAGAATCATTAGCATGACTTAACAATAACGGATCATGTATGAACAGAGCATTCTCTTATTGAGCAGTTAAATCACAGAATAGTTCATCTGATAGAAACACCGAAGTGTTCACATTGTGGCACAAGGCCTCATATGTTCTACCACTTTACACAAATATCGCACATTAGCACATAGACAGAACTTCTCAAGTTTAACATCTGAGAAGTTTAAGAAACTAGCATTCATTTGAAATATGAATGAAGTTAGGAAACTTTCCTTACACACAGCTACAGCTTATGCTGAACTGCTCATTCTAGTTCCTATGTAGAACATAAGAAAAACAACACATACACCCATTAATCATGTATATTTGACTTATGTATTTGTTTGCTTAACTTTACTTCTTAGGGTTCGCGTTCTTGCAACCTAAGTTTACGTGACCACTTTCATTATCGTTCTACGACTTCATGACATACGGAGATGTCTTACTTATACGTTCATCATCTTTGATCTATTGCATTCTTATCTTCTTCTTATAACTTCTCTAGGACTCAGCACACATCGTTTCTCTACTAGCAGTCCATATGGTACTCTGAGTGGTTTCCCACAAACAACCAACAAACAAGTTCCCGTCTCATCAACACTGCCTATAATAGTGAGTTAGATCGGTTACCAGTTTTGTATATACCTTCGCTCTCTGAAGGAATTGTTTAGCCCAACTCCCATATGTCAACCATCAAAGGTTACGATTGCACCACAACCTAACTTATCTTAACTCTTAAACTATATGTTCGTTAAATTAATTTCTTATTCCTTACGGCTTTTTGGCAATTAAATGCCATACCTCAGGATTCATTCTTATACGACTCACCTTCGGCTTTCATTACTCTTATTACCGTTCATTACGGCTTCCTCGATAATTCATGTCTTACTTACTACCTTTGTCAACGTCTAGGTCATACAACCAGGGTATACTTAAAACGTTCATTCGATGCGTAATACGATTCACGAGGATCATTTACGTATTCAACGTTCATGTTGCTTCGTCTTTTTAATCTCTCATTCAACCTTTACTCAAGGTTTTAATCGCTTTCGATCATTATCCAACCCATGAACCCCATGTTCATTATTCTTTCTTAATGTCAAAATCATATTGTTCGTTTATGACGCCACGACGATCGATCATTTATCGCAACTACATTGCGTTTACAGCGTCTATACGCTTTACACTTATCTCTCACTATCATGACATAACATCAAAATGTTATTCATTACCCTCTTCGCTTCAATGTCTAAGGAAACACAACCATAGCAATCCTCCACGTTCGCTTATATAATTTACGGTCCCTAGATATCGATTACGTGATCTATCGCCTAAAATTCTCTATCTTTTAATCTTGATTAATCTTTCTGTTCAAGCTTCATTAAAGGTTTAATTCACTTGTTTAAGTGCTATATTAGTTGAACATTATGTTCTTTATCTTCCCGTACGTTTCCCCCTTAGAGTTGAGCAGTTAAAAGCTCTTCTCTAGTTTTTTCCCTACACTGGCACTGCGGCGCCACTCTCTTCTTTATCTCTCGCGCCGCGGCACGAGTTTGTAGTACCCAACTTCCTGGTCTGGCATGGTAGCACAACCTTTCAAGGCATGGCTGGCGCCGCGGTGCCAAGCCCTAACCCTAGAAAATTTCTCTAAGTTTTAAATCTAATTTGAGACGCTTACTTCTCGCTTTCATAACTTATTTGTTATAACTCAGAACTAGGTCGTTCCAAAGCTATTCTCTTCCTTATCTTAGGTACTTCAATACCCCCCAGATAGAACTTCATTCTGAATCCATTAATGTGCCATTCGATTGGCTTGATCTTCACCCTTCATTTGTTTTACGTTATTAACGCTATCCGTTCGTTCGTCCGTAATCCGGTCATCCAAACTCATAATTCGTTCATTCTTGAATCCACGACTCACGTTTTCTATGTTCTCTTACATTCTTATGAAACCCTACACGTTTGAGTTCATTTACTAACTTTTTAATTATCGTTTGTCTTCTAAAAAATTTTCACTATAACTTCGTTATAGCTAAGTTTTAATCCGTTCTTCATGAACATTTCTACCATTCCTAACCAAGCAATATGCATCTAACTTATACGCGATGGTTTTCAAATTGTCCATCAATAACAATTATCCTACGATGGTTTTAAATTTGTCCATCAACAACGTTCTTTTCGTGTTCTTCACATGTTCTTCGTGTTCTTCGTTGTTCTTCATTTTAATCGATATTTTGGATTACAATTTCACTTTTTATTGGAATTTGATGTTATAGAACATCATTCCTTACTTATTACACCTACTTATTGATATAATCCACTCGGATCGTTATAATTCATTACAAATCTTATACTTCCTTAAGAAATTTATAAACTAAACTTTTAATTCTTATTTCTTCATTTTCTTACGATTTCAACCATATGAAATCATCACTAACATCATCTACTTCTTATTCTCATTAAGTTGTGTTTTTAAACATAAAAACTTAAAGAAAAATTATAAAAGACTAGGTTTTTGACACTGTTTCTCATTTAATCTCTTTCCGTTGACAAAGGTTGCTCCTTGAGCAAACTTTTTTCGCTTCCTTCTCCTTCCAATCCTCCCATTCGAACTCTCTCTCTCTCTCTTTCAAAGTGTAGGATTCTCAAAATCTCAATTAAAAGAAAGTTAGCTTCCTATTTATAGAAAATCTAAAGCTAGGGGCAAAATAGTCATTTAGCCCCCTAACCTCCTTACTATTCATGGCTTAAGGACTAAGTTAACTTACTTCTTAAGTTTACATAACACTTAAGTCTACTTAGCCTTTAAGTTTGCTTAACTCTTAAGTTTACTTAACACTTAAGTTTACTATTTCCACCTCCTTAGTTAACCTCCTGATTATTCACTTAAACTTAGCTTTTGTAAGTTTGGTGGTCCCCATCTTTCGGGTTTCATTCGAGCAGCTTTAAAAATCTGCGATTCTTAGAATCCAAATATTTTTGGATATTTCGTCTTTTCTTTACCGATTAACTTTTACGTATTCTTCAGATTTCCGAATAATTGAAAAACACTTTTTGGCGTTAAGCATTTTCCTTCACGTTTTACCCTAACGTAGCTAAATGAATGAAAAGTACATAACAGTACTTTTCGTCATTTTTATTTCATCCAATTTCTACACGTTTTTCAAGAAGAAGTTTTATCGGCTTACTTAACTTTTCATGATATATTATGATCAAATCTTTCGACGGAATGTCATTTCGTAATATCAAACTCTTGGAAAGGCTTAGGTTATTCAAACCCTAACCCTTAGGTTTCGTTGGGTGAATAGTGCCTATTTCGTCTTTTTCCCGTAAATATTTTTTGTTCCTTAAAAATTTTTATTTTTGTCTTGAAAATTGTTAATCGCTTAGTCTAGCTCGTAGCCAGAATCCTCCCGACCTATAATCATCCTAGGTTCTAGAACGATTATTAAACACATAGCACATAATATTATTAATAAAAATCCATTTTATTAATAACTAATTCTTTAAACTTAAATTATGGACGATCCGAATTTTTGGGTCGTTACACTCTTCCCCTCTTATAAAAATTCCGTCTTCGAAATTTCTTAAAACCACACCTTTACCCGGGTCATCACATTAACCCCTTCTTCATAGAATTTCATCCTCAAACTTACTACCCTCTTCTCAACTTCTCTTCAAAGAAGTAGAATGAACAACAAGGGATATAAGAATTCCATTAAAATATTTCATACTTTTGCTGAGGGGTCAAACCGACCATGAACTCTTACTAGGTTTAACAGAATGATGTCGTAACCTTTCTTCCACGGTCAGTTTACAATCACAAAGAAAGCAAACTACCTCTTACCCATCGTATACCCCATTTCGGGATATGTTCACCTCGGACTTAATCATTAGATTCCGCACCAAAATAATTTGGTTTGGCACAACTTCTTCAAAGAAAGCTCGATTTTCTTTTAAACATGACATACCATTTGTCTAGCCGAATCAAGTAGCTTAGACCATACCAATAAATTGGATATCAACGTGAAACATTCATCTAGTCAACTCAATTGACATCGACTACTTCTGTAAATTCTTTTCGCAATACATTAAAACGTTTTATGACGTCATGATACCGTACTTTTCATAGTACGTTGAGGACTTCGTCATTATACATCATACCATAACGGGTTGTTGATCCTAAGATCACATCCAACACCAAGTTCAATTGCATTAATAACTCCATCTTTTTACCATCCTTGCATCAAATGCACTGATGATATAAAATTCATTTTGATATTTTAAATCAATTTCTGTCTAGCTGAAACAATTAGCATAGACATACCAAGAATAGTTCTTTTAAAAATCTATTGGTTCCAAAAGTTGAACCAATTCTTTTATTTTCCAAAATACGAACACATAAGCACGATTTAAATAAACTTCGAAATCTAGTATAGCTAGATGACTTGGAATATCTTATTCTCCGTCTTCCTTCATTGTCTTACTGCGACAATACTTAATCTTCTCTAGCACCTTCAATACTAAGCCTACTGAAAATAACTTATTTTCGGTCTAAACATCCTCTACCTTAGTATACGGTCCATCAACTTACCACACATTATGAGTTCAGAACTTTCCATAATAATATGAGTTTAAGAACTATCCTGCATGCACCATAAACGTCCATTCATTTGAGAAGTTCAAAACCTACCATATTATTATGATTCACTTAACGTACCATAAGTATGAGTTTCAAGAACTCGCTCCTACCTTATCGTTCTCTACCTACCAAGTATATATATGAGAAAAGATTCACCTTCTCGTCATATACATCTTGACAGTGTGACCAATTCCAATGATTATCACTGTAATAAGCTAAGTAGTTGTTACACCAAGCACAAACCTCTGCCCATAACAAAGGCTCATACAACTCAGCTATCACATGAGTCCTTAATTGAAATTTTACAACTTCTAACATTCTCTTTACTTAATACGAATTTTCTTTAATTCGTATGCTATCCTTTACATCTCAATCTGAGTTTTTCTGTAGTACTATAAATCATTCATCGTTTAATAGTTCATTTGTTACTACGATTCATTATGATCACATGGTGATCTTCTTATCTCTCTCTCTACAATTATAGTCTTGGATACTCTTACCTAAGATTTATAACCTATCAGCTTTGATACCAATCTGTAACGCCCCAAAATCCAGTCTATTTTCACATCCGGATTCTGTACGTCACGATCCCATCTTCTTACAAACATATATCATTATATAGCTAATATAACAACATACATTCTCAAAACCCAGGTTCTAAAACCTTATAACCCCTTTTCATTACAAATAACGATAATTACATTATTCTTTATCTTTTAAAAGAGTGACTTTTATCCTCCACCAAGGATACATCAGCATTCATTAAACTATTCTAAAGTTCATTTAACTTATTTTATATTACAAGTCTTCGTTAGATCATCAAGCTCATCCACATTCTGAATGACACTTCATTTGGATACCGTCAGCTTGATCTTTACGAGATCCTTAAGTTCTTCTAACATCGTACGCTGAAAATGGTTTTCATTTAAAGCAAGTGTGAGCATTCAATTGCTCAACAAGTCATCACAGTTGAACAAACATCTTCAAGAATTCAAACATTCTTTTAAGACTTCAATAACCGAATAAAGGTTATGAAGCAGCTTGAATAATAGGAATAATCTCGATTCCTATCATTTTAAAACAATATTCACCTTAAATTTTAAAATACTTTCATTCTTCTACCTTTTTCATACACATTCTATCTAGCTAGAATCATTAGCACAGACTTAACAATAACGGATCATGTATGAACAGAGCATTCTCTTATTGAGCAGTTAAATCACAGAATAGTTCATCTGATAGAAACACCGAAGTGTTCACATTGTGGCACAAGTCCTGATATGTTCTACCACTTTACACAAATGTCGCACATTAACACATGATGTAACTTCTCAAGTTTAACATCCGAGAAGTTTAAGAAACTAGCATTCATTTGAAATATGAATGAAGTTAGAAACTTGCTTTACACATTTTTACTATACCTTTTTGAATCGCTCAATCCAGTTCCTATGTAGCACATAAGAAAAACAACACATACACCCATTAGTCATGTATATTTGACTTATGTATTAGTTTGCTTAACTTTACTTCTTAGGGCTCGCGTTCTTGCAACCTAAGTTTACGCGACCACTTTCATTATCGTTCTACGACTTCATGACATACGAAGATGTCTTACTTATACGTTCATCATCTTTGATCTATTATATTCTTATCTTCTTCTTATAACTTCTAGGACTCAAAGACACATCGTTTTCTCTACTAGCAATCCATATGGTACTCGAGTGGTTTCCCACAAACAACCAACAAACAAGTTCTGTCTCGTCTACACTGCCCATAATAGTGAGTTAGATTGGTTACCAGTTTTGTATATACCTTCGCTCTCTGAAGGAATTGTTTAGCCCAGCTCCCATATGTCAACCATCAAAGGTTACGATTGCACCACAACCTAACTTATCTTAACTCTTAAACTATATGTTCGTTAAATTAATTTCTTATTCCTTACGGCTTTTTGGCAATTAAATGCCATACCTCAGGATTCATTCTTATACGACTCACCTTCGGCTTTCATTACTCTTATTACCGTTCATTACGGCTTCCTCGATAATTTATGTCTTACTTACTACCTTTGTTAACGTCTAGGTCATACAACCAGGGTATACTTAAAACATTTGTCCGATGCGAATACGATTCACGAGGATCATTTACGTATTCAACTTTCATGTTGCTCGTCTTTTAATCTCTCATTCAACCTTTACTCAATGTTTTAATCGCTTTCGATCATTATCCAACCCATGAACCCCATGTTCATTATTCTTTCTTAATGTCAAAATCATATTGTTCATTGTACGCTATGACCGTTCATTTATCGCAACTGCATTGCGTTTGCAGCGTCTATACGCTTTACACTTATCTCTCACTATCATGACATAACATCAAAATGTTATTCATTACCCTCTTCGTTGTATACTTGATAAGCAATATGCATCTAACTTATACGCGATGGTTTTAAACTTGTCCATCAACAACAATTATCCTACGATGGTTTTAAATTTTCCCATCAACAACGTTCTTCGTGTTCTTCGCATGTTCTTCGTGTTCTTCGTTCGTTCTTCATTTTAATCGATATTTTGGATTATGATTTCACTTTTTATTGGAATTTGATGTAATAGAACATCATTCCTTACTTATTACACCTACTTATTGTTATAATCCACTCGGATCGTTCTAATTCATTACGAATCTTATACTTCCTTAAGAAATTTATAAACTAAACTTTTAATTCTTATTTCTTCATTTTCTTACGATTTCAACCATATGAAATCATCACTAACATCATCTACTTCTTATTCTCATTAAGTTATGTTTTTAAACATAAAAACTTAAAGAAAATTTATAAAAGACTAGGTTTTGGATTACCATTCTCATTTAATCTCTTTCCGTCGAATAAAGGTTGGTTCTCGAAAGCAAACTTTTCTTACGACACCCCAAAATAGGTATACATCACCCATCTTGGGTCGCCAGAAAATATATTACTGACAACTTCATTTATACAACTGTCGTGCAAAATACGACGACAAGTATACTGTGAGTTTTAATACAAATGTATGTAGCTCTCATGGTACCTCGACCACAACCTTACAATGGTACGTTACATAATGAGAAGATTACTATCATGTTCCTTCCAATGGTGAGTCTTCTCTTGACATATAACTATCTCTACTGTCTCCAAGTGAAAATTATATTTCAAATAAACTCCAAGATCATATAGGTAGTGCTCGTAGATATACTCAGCAAGTGGATGTTCACAACCCTGTCTTATGATAACACGAGGTTGTATGTCATTAGACATCTTGTATGATAGTGACAAAACACCCTTCCAAAGTTGGGTTCGCCTCACTCTATTTGCTTCACCAAAATTAAATATCAAATGACGATACAATACTTAACACACTTATCTAAAGTTCTCAATAAAATTATTTCCATACTATTTAGGGAGAACCTCAATGACTATAGACCACCGATTCTATTCTGTTATCCCCGCTTTCGACCCGGCCTACACTCTTATTACCCGAAAGGAATTGTGAAGTAAAAGGGTGAGGACAACTAGCCCTAAGAAAGAATATCATAACTAAAGATAATTAAATTATCAATATCTTTCGTCAATAATAAATCAGAGATTTAGAACATATGGTAGATGATAAAACTTTTCAACCATAGTTGCAGCGGAACGAGCAATCCATTATAAGAGTCAAATAGACCATCAGGTCTATTATTTTCTCCATGTTAAAAGTTCACCAATAATGTTTTATCTCTATAACATCAATCAACAATTCATGTCCACAATCATATGAATAACTCATAATCATAACTGTGATTCTGAATTCCTTTTCGCACCCAGGACGAAGATAATTGTCATCACCTATCTTTACCTGAAACATCAAAAATCATGGTTATACAAAATCACAATCCCTGCTCATAATCATACTAATAAATTCATCTTTGTACTACGGCCAAAGATATTCATTAACAATTCAATTTTGCACTACAGGCCAAAAGACATACAACTATATTTTTGAAGAGTCAAGTAGAGCATGATATCTACTATCTTCTACGAATTTAAAAGTTTATTATCAATATTTTATTGCTGAGACTCAGCTTAATAAATAATCCACATCATCGAATCACACCTGCACTATGGCCAAGGATATTCGTTGATATCACATCCATGAATTATCCATGCACTACGGCCAAGGATATTCATTATTATCACATCCATGAATTAATATTTTATTGCTGAGACTCAGCTCAATAATTAATCCACATTATCAATTCATCCTTGCACTATAGGCCAAGGACATTCTTTTAGTATCACGACCACAAATTATCCATGCACTACGGGCCAAAGATAATCGTGTTTTCATCAACTATCCTAATCATGCCATAAAATAATTCATCTTTGCACCTCTTGGTCAAGAGAATCCATAGCCATAATCATACCAAAAATTGTCCATCAATGCACTACTACCAATGAGGATTTTTTCCACATCATTTGTAACATTACTGGCCATGATTATACCGAATAATCCACGGTCATAATCATACCAAGTCCATCTATGCACCACTGAGCCACGAGATGACTTTCAACATAATATATAAATGAGGATCATGACAACGATATAAAGAATCAATCAAATGAGATAAAGGATAAATATTAAACATTTATAATATAAATTATCCAGGTTCAAGAATATCCCAATGTTATCAATCACTTAATAATCTCATAATCTAATATCATTAATATTATAATAATATTTTAATTATTTCATAAACTTAGAAATAATTTATTTT